>JAAGKR010002661.1:0-89048 GCA_011419295.1 Clarias macrocephalus | reverse complement strand
AGAAGCAACCCCACACATGACTGGTCTCAGGATGCTTTACTGTTGGCATGACACAGGACTGATGGTAGCGCTCACCTTTTCTTCTCCGGACAAACCTTTTTCCAGATGCCCCAAACAATCGGAAAGAGGCTTCATCCGAGAATATGACTTTGCCCCAGTCCCCAGCAGTCCATTCGCCATACTTTTTGCAGGAGATCAATCTGTCCCTGATGTTTTTTTTGGAGAGAAGTGGCTTCTTTGCTGCCCTTCTTGACACCAGGCCATCTTCCAAAAGTCTTCGCCTCATTGTGCGTGCAGATGCACTCACACCTGCCTGCTGCCATTCCTGAGCAAGCTCTGCACTGTGGCACTCCGATCCCGCAGCTGAATCCTCTTTAGGAGACGGTTCTGCCGCTTGTTGGACTTTAGTGGAAGTCCTGAAGCCTTCTTAACAAGAATTTAACCTCTTTTCATGAAGTTCTTGATGATCCTATAAATTGTTGATTTAGGTGCAATCTTATGAGCCACAATATCCTTACCTGTGAAGCCATTTTTATACAACGCAATGATGGCTGCACGCGTTTCTTTGCAGGTCGCCATGGTTAACAATGAAAGAACAATGATTTCAAGCATCAACCTCCTTTTAACATGTCAAGTTTGACATTCTAACCCAATCAGCCTGACATAATGATCTCCAGCCTTGTGCTTGTCAACATTCTCACCTGAGTTAACAAGACGATTACTGAAATGCAGGTCCTTTAATGACAGCAGTGAAATGCAGTGGAAAGTTTTTTTTGGGGTTAATTTTTATGGTAAAGAAGGACTATGCAATTCATCTGATCACTCTTCATAACATTCTGGAGTATATGCAAATTGCTATTATAAAAACTTAAGCAGCAACTTTTCCAATTTCCAATATTTATGTAATTCTCAAAACTTTTGGCCACGACTGTATGTATATATATATATAATGATAATATATACTGATAAGTTTTTGAATAGTGGGATGGGTGTTGGGTTGCACAATTCTTGCTAAAATGTAAATCTCAATTTTTCTCTATGGGAAATGAGATTATGATTCTCTCATACAATTCTCTTTTTTTTGTCAACAAAAACCTTTATTGCACTCAAGTAAAAAAAAAAAACTAAACAAAAACTGAACCTGTGCTATGTACTGTACTCTCATGCAACATCCCCCCCCCCCCCCCGTTATTTTAGAACTCTTAAATTGAATAAATCAAAAGCTGTTGAACATATAGTTTTGTTTAAAAGTTTAAGAATAGTGGTCATGTGAAGTCATTAATTATTACATAGTTGTTTGATTCCTTTTTAAAATCTGATGATAACTGAAATGACTCAAACAATCCAGATCAAAAGTTTACATTTCCTTGAATGTTTGGCCAGATTATAAACACACAGGTTTAAATGGCTATTAAAGGGAAGTTTTATACCTGTGACTCATTGTAATTAGTTAACACTAAGCTCTGTTCAGATAAACCAAGAAAGATTTCACCCACTACTGCAAGAAGAATTGTTCGGGATGCAAAGAAAAACCCACAACTGCTTAGAGCGTAATACAGGCTGCTCTGGCAAAGTGGTATTATTGTTTCAAGGAGCACAATAAGGAGGTACTTAAACACAAATGACTTGCATGGTCGAGAAAGTCGTTTCTGCGCCCATTCCACAAAAAGGCCCCGCTTAGACAAGCTGTATCCCAGACAGCACCTAGACAAGCCACATAGCTTCTGGAATCATTTGAAGTGATGAGACCAAAATTAAATTTTATGATTGGACAGGAGTCAATGGTGAAAAGTACACTTACAGTATAAAGCATGGTGGTGGATCTTTAATGTTTTGGAGCTGTGTGTGCTCCAGTGGCACAGGGAAGTTAGTCAAAACTGATGTCAAGATGAATGTAGCATGTTAATGTTAGAAAATACTAACAGACAATTTGCATGCTGCGCATGGGACACTTTTGGATCTTCCAACATGACAATGATCCAAAGCACAAGGCCAAGTTGAATTATTTCCTCATTTTATTTATCATCATGTTTTGTTGTTTGATGATTGTTACATTCTGTTATGCCTTACATATGAACTTAAGTCCTGTAAGAAATAAAATTAAATAGTTTTGCCTTCTCACTCATGTTTTCTTTGAAAAAATGGTACACATCTTGCATAGTCTCCCAATCATGCAAACTTTTGACCACTAAGGTAAATGGGATGTTAACAATAAATTATAATTACTAATAATTAACACCTGTGCTTTTTGGACACTAAGCCAACTACAGTACTTTATCATCACAAGCGTTAGTTTTATATCATTATTATTTCTAGTAGAATAAGTTAAATGTCGCTGAGTTTGTTAGTTTAAAATTAAGTACATAGTTTTCATTGTGGAATTTATTGTTGTTAAATGTTTTATTGCTCAGTTGTACTGTAAGTATAATTCTCTGTAGCTTTCGATCTGCTCTCAGAGTCTCTGTGTAACAGCTACAATCAATACATTTGGGTTTAATTAACTAATACAGTAATCTATATCCCAATCACAACTGTACATTCCTGTCTCTGATCAGACAGTAGTATATTTTTTTGTTTGTGTTTGCATGCATGTGCAAGACATTTATCCTTTAATAACGATGATAAAGTATACTAGCTGCTAAGCTCAACAACAGAAGAAAAATTTTATGGTTTGACACGTGCATTGGGTGGACACAGAGACCTTTGAAAGGAGCCAATCAGTAATACGTCACACCCCTTCCAGTTTCCGGTTGGCTAGCGCTGACAGCATTGTGATATCACACACAGGAAAGAGTGGAAATGAGCGTGCAGTCATACAAACTGAAATGACTGCGTGAATGACTTGAACAAGCGAAAATGAAATTTGAGCACAAAACAGATTTTTACACTCAGGTTGTGCCAGCTCCAGCAAGTAAAGTGACTAGTCTGTGTAGTTCTGCCTAATTGTTACACGACAGCGGAGTGAGGAAGAGAGATGATTGGTGAATTAATAGTGTTTTTTTTTAAACTGTGTGAGTGTGACCAATAAGTGTAACTGATATACCATCTGGGATTGTTGTCAAATAAATTAATGAACACCGGAATGCAGCTTAATCTGAATGCAGGGAAATGCACACAAGTGAAGCACCGTCATTTATAAATGAGATTGCATATATGTACGAATCAAGATTTTTCTTGATATTAATTGTGCAGCCCTAATTGAGAGGTTACAGGCTTAAATTCTGGTGATGTCATAATCATCCATGACCAGGATTAGATCAGTTACATAGACATTGAACCATTCATGAGCGATTGGAAGAGAGATGTGTTATACAGTTCGGTTACACAGCAGCTCGAAAGATGTGGCTGCCCTGCCTCAGTAATCATGTAAGTACCACTGGCTGGTGGGAAGGAATGATTAGAGAGAAATTGGTTATAATATTATTAAACGTTGTCACTAGATATAGGTATAACAGGACCAACATGTGACTAGTTGCTTGTTCATAGTAATGCATGTATGTATCATGGTTTCCACTATATGATAAAAAGGTAAATATGATATGCATATACAGTAGGTTGACAAAATAACCTCAAATGACCATGACCTCAAATCAGTATTAATATTTAATGAACAATAATTATTAAACAAAACTTTAACATAAGCTGCAAAGATGTGAGCTATGAAGAAACTTCTGTAACCTGTAACATTTTTATTCTCTTAAAAACAGCTAACATGGCAAATATAATGCGGTCAGTCAGCTACAATGAAACCTTTTTTTAATGCCTTCTTTTATATCTCAACTGCGTTCGCTGCTGCACACTTGAAATGAAACCTGTTAAATGTGTCTTTGCAGCTTGTATTGCTCATACAGTGTTTTCCGCTCGCCCGCCAGACATCTTCGGACTGGCTGCAGAAAAAATCCCCTCTCTGTTGGCATTCTTATCATGGGCAAAACAAGGGCAGGTTTTGATAATAGCCGAATGAATCGGGGACCAGTTCTCTGAAATCTTAAAAAGTACTTTCCAAGTTGTCGCAAAAGTTTAATCCCACTAACTGTGGAGGTGAATCATCTCTCCCACTCGCTCATCACTTCATGGTCAAAGTAGGCACCAACCTTTTCATGGCACCTTTGCCATATTCCCGTAACGCTAGTAATAAAAGGCTGCTTCACAATAAAATCATAAATGTCCGGTGTAGGGATAGCCCTAATATAGACCGGCAAGTTTGAAATTTATATGTTTTTTTATGCATTTGTACCTGGCAAAAGCTGATCACTACTGGGTAATGGATTTATTTTCTAGATTCTAGAACAATACTCGATTGTCCTATAAGGACACGTATGGTGTTGGGTAATTAAGTAATTTGTTATTTTAAGACATAAAAGTCAGCTGATCTGTAATAGTTCCTGCAAGAACTGTATTGTCAGGTGCATTTGCAAAACTCATTACGCACCATGATGAAACTGGCTCTTATGAATACCATCACAGGAAAGCAAGTCCAAAATTTACCTCTGCTGCAGAGAAGTTCATTTAGATTTATCAGCCTCAGAAGTCACAAATTAACAAACAGCACCTCAGATTAGAGCCGTTATGAAGGCTTTACAGAGCATAAGTAGCAAATACATCTCAACATCAACTGTTCAGAAGAGATGCCTTCAGTATTGTTTTGAAATGTAGAAAGAAATAAAAATCTGGGAAGATCGTGGAATTGAAAGGTGTGTCCAAACTTTTGACTGGTAGTGTATAGCCAGGTGTAGGTTGAAGTGTTGGATTATGGATGAAAATGTCACAGTTTCAAAGCTCAGCACCACAAGGCTACTAATGTTGGCCCCTTTGCCCTCAACTGAACATGAACACCCAAGACTGGAGGGGACCAAAGGTCAGCCCGTGTGGTCTGCTCCCACAGAAAATAATAATAATAACACATTTTATTTATAAGTGCCTTTCAAACACTCAAGGACACTGTACAAAAGTTATATAAAGGCACGTAGAAACAAGACAAAACAAAAACAAACAAAATATACCAGCAACAAAACAAAAAAGAGAAACTGTGCAAGAGAGAGGGCAGGAAGGATTTAAGGTGGGTAAGCAAGATTAAACAGGTAAGATTTGAGTTTGGATTTAAAGAGAGACAGTGAATCAATATTGCGGATTTCTGGCGGTAAAGAGTTCCAGAGCCGGGGAGCAGAGTAACAGGAAGCCCTCTGTCCCATCGTGGAGAGACGAGCAGAAGGGACAGAGAGATGGAGAGAAGAGGCAGATCTGAGAGAGCGAGAGGGAACATGAATATGAAGAAGATCAGATACGTAAGAGGGGGCAAGATTGTGGAGAGCTTTGAAAGTAAGAAGAAGGATCTTGAAGTCTATATGGTGCTGTACCGGAAGCCAGTGAAGCTACTGCAAAACTGGAGTGATGTGAAATGAAGGAGTTTTAGTGATAATGCGAGCTGCCGAGTTTTGAACCAGTTGAAGCTTATGAAGAGTTTTATGGGGAAGACCGAAAAGAAGAGAGTTACAATAATCGATACGGGAGGTTACAAGATTGTGGACAAGTATAGCAGTGGCCTTCTGAGTGAGAGAAGGGCGTAGACGATTGATATTGCGTAGGTGAAAATAAGCGGACCGGGTAATGTTATTAATATGGGATTGAAAGGAAAGTGCACTGTCCAGGAGGACACCCAAACTCTTAACCAGAGTGGAAGGAGAGACATTAGAATTGTCAATAGAAAGGGAAAAGCTGTTTATTTTAGAGAAAGTGGACTTAGTGCCAATTAAGAGAAATTCAGTTTTCTCACTGTTTAATTTAAGGAAATTGGATGCCAATTGAAAATTGAAAAGCCAATGTAGCACAATTTGCTGAAAAAAATTTCTGCTGGTTGTGATAGAAAGATATCAGGCAAAAGATACAGCAGGCAAAGAGTTCAAGGTTATTGATTTGGCCACAGAATTCCCCAGATTTCTATTTCATCAAGCATTCATGGAATGCAACGAGTCTGATCCATGGAGGCACCACATTGCAACTTACAGCACTTAAAGGATCTATTGCTAACATCCTGGTGCCCGATACCTTGAGGAGTCTGATCAGTTTTGGTAGCACAAGGGGAACCTGAAACCTGTACCTAGTGTATATCATGGGCCCTTAAGCAAGGCCCTTAACCCTCAAGTGCTTGGATGATGAGATGAAAAAATGCAAGTCGCTCTGAATAAGGCCACCTGCCAAATGTCTAGTCGTGTGGCTAAAGTGTGGCTTACAACTGTGACTTCCGGTTAAGAAAAAACTAAGAAAACACCCTCTCAACTCATATTTACATAAATGACATCATATGTGACATCAAGATGACTGCTCGCAGCAGTACTGAGCTGAAATTGGTACAATGCTGAACTACTGTACAGAACAGAGCTTTGTTTATTTTAAATCAGGGTTGCTGTGTCTTAGCATTTGCTTTAGACCGATCAACATCCAGACATTTTAGCTTGTTAAATCCATAAAATGTACTATTCAATACAGTTTGCAGTTTTGAGGAGTAAAATGTACATTGCTGATATTGCAGTATTTGCAGCTAGATAGATTTTCCCTACTTTATATTGCTACCTTTTTTTAATTATTTTTTTTTGTCTTGAAAGCTTCATCACTTGTATGCTGTGAGATGTGTTTTTGTTTTGTTTGTTTTTAACCCACTCTTGCAGTTGTTATTTTTGTCTTATTCGCTGTGTTTCCCTAAACAAACACACATTAGTCTAATTTAAACCACCATGAACTTGACAAGGCCTTTATTAAGGATGAGTAAATGAAGGCTTCAAACGTGTTCTGTGTTAATTAACTTGGCCTGTCTTTGTCCTTCAAGGGTCAAATACAACCACTTGCTTACTACTGCGTCTTTAAACGACTGTTCATCCAAAGTCTTTGTTGTGTCATGCCCAGTCTTGCTATCTTATACTGTATCTGCCTCATGACCCAGAGTTCAGTGATTAATCACATTGGATCAAGCCGTGTTTCTGTGTTGATTGTTAAGTGGTGACTTAAGGAAAGCGATTATAACTGCAGCACAGTAAAAACATTGTAGTATTGCTGTATTTATGGGAGGGAAAGACTGGTATTGTTTGTGATTCAGTAGTGATGATGTGGGTGTCAATCAAAATCTGCTTGCCCGTACCCAGCCCCCCGTCTCTCTCTCTCTCTCTCTCTCTCTCTCTCTCTCTCTCTCTCTCTCACACACACACACACACAGTTCCTGACATGTCCTGTCCTGTTTAAACATGCACACACTCTCTGAATGGTTTCTCTGTCACTCTTCTCCATTTCCTCTGTCTGCACACAGGATGAGCTGACCCAAAGAATCTCACACTCGCACACCTTTAGTAAACGAGAACAGGCACAGATACTGATTGGCAGTAACTTTCTAACTTGGTTACCCTGTTTGTTTAGTAGTTAAAAACTAAACAACATGCCGTGCATAATGCAAAATGCCTAATGGATGTTCAACCATATGAACAATAAACAAAGCTCTTTGTAGCAGCAAGGCAGAATGCATGCATTGCAGCCTGTGGATGTGTGAACACTGTAGAGCTTGAGTGTCAGGTTTATTTGCTCGTCTCAACTGCTCACACCTCCGGCTTTAAGCAGAAGAACATATTTTGCATGCTCACTCATCTCAAAACACATACAGTACATGCTTGGAAATATATTATTTGTTAACTTTTAAGCTTCCTACAAGTTTGTGTGTGTGTGAAGTGGGGGTACAGTGATCATGTATTTGTATGCTTTCAGTTATTGATGGGATGATCATCAACGATAGGTTGATTTCCTTTGCTTTTCAACCAATAAATTATGTAAAAAATGACCACCGTTTTTTAATTGTTGAAATTTCCTAAAACTAAACATGTTGGAGTTTTTGCACTCCTGAGCAAATCCTGTGTAGTGGAAACATGAGTAAAGTCTAAGGAACTGTTATCATGCACTTAATCCTGATAACTGCACATGCTCACTTCCTGTCATCCTGTAAATGACAGACAATGTATTTCAAGGTGACAGTATTCCTGGGGTATAAAGGCCACTCCCGTATGTGGGCGCACTTTGGTTTTAGGAATATTATACAGGTAAACCACCAACAAAGGAAAATCTTACCATGAAAGCATGATATACAAAATCTATTACATGTGTACAATGGTAAATACTAGAGAAAAATTTATTCAGTTATGAATCATGATTTTTTTTGTTTGGTGTCACCACACTGACTCCAAAATCGATTAAAAATTATTTTTTTTTACATTTATAACAAAGATGACCGGAATTGGCTGGTTTTCAGTTTGATTGGTCAGCCTCAGATATAAATGATTCTGTACTGAGCGCAGAAGCTTCCGAGTCGTGCAACTAAAACTCATTTTTGTGGCGTTACATTATCAAAAATTTCGTGTTAAAAGCATCAGATCTGCCTTTTTCTCCAAACCCTATGAGCAAATTAGTCTCAACCCCACTCTTTACACACGCTTACACAAATCTCAAAAGCAAATGCTAATTAGTCCAAAATTGCATGCATTAGAAGCACACCATAGAAGCCGCACGTGCCTGCGTGCTTGCAGTCACACGACTCATGTACTCACTGTTGAAGTTAAATGTTAAACTCTTGCATTAGAACTTAGTTTTTATTTGTATGTTTTTATATGTTTAAATGCCGCTGGTTTTAAGTGAGAAAACTAACTTATTAAGGAATGGGCTACATTTAAGTACTCATTAAACTTTTTTAAAGGTTTAAAATTGTATCAAAATCTGGGAAAAATGTAAAATCGAATCAGGATATGTATAAAAAAAAAAGTGATACTTATATAGTCGCAATTTTTTATTGAATCGGGACTTTATCATGATAATATCGTATCACATATTGACCAGTGATTTCCCTGCCTAATAAATAATACTTGGCCTACAATGACAATGAGCTTCTGCTTTGACCCCTGTGTCGTGTTTGTAACGTTTATATATATATATATTTTTAATTAATATAATGCTATGGATGCTTGTGCGAGTAATCCTAATTGATGAATGCATGTGTGAAAATAGTGAATGGAAGTGCGAGTGGTGGAATTGATTTTCAGGAAACAATATGAGGTCACAAAGCATCGTACTGTGCATTCAAACCGATTATTAATTGATCATTGATTGGTTTACTCAAACCCATGATTGATTACTGGATGTTTTCCAACTTTCATCTTTACCTTTAGTACTTTCTACGGTTGTAACCCTATGCATTCTCACAAAGAGTCTAGAAGATTTGGCTGTCATTAGACACAAGGCTACTCAGAAGCAAACTTTTAAGATTGTTTAATGCAAATAGGCAATGCTTTAACAAAAATAGTGTACGTGTCCATACATTCATACAAGGGTATTTATTCTAGGTTTAAGGTTATCAGGGTTAAGAAAATAATTTCTTGTTGAAATTGATGATGAAAATCTACAGTATATGATTTAGTAAAGTTTAAATAAAAATGTTCTGAAAAATATCCATTTAAAACCATTAGATTAATTAATATGAAGTTTTTAAATTTTGTTTAAAACCTTATGGACAAAATATGTGCTAAAAAAGTCTCACCTTGCTTGAGTGACCATAACTTTTTTAAATTCAAATCTTTCAATGATCTTAATTGTCATTCAGATGAAACTTGGTCAATTTAGATTTCGCACAAAAAGACATAAACCTGAAAATGTGTGTTATTCAAAAATGCTAAAATGCTAAAAAGATATTGCAACATGAATTTAACATGGTTACGGACACTACAGATTTTTATGGAGGGGAAATCCTTAATTTTGCATGCAATGCTTTAATGTAAGCAATAGTTTTTACAGGTCATATGCTTCTAGAAGCTTACTCCGAAGCTTGCACCAAATAGTATCAAGCAGATATAAAATCATCTCTCCAAAATGGCTGACGTTAGCAACTTTTTTTAGAAAGGTTTTTAGGGAAGCAAGATTGGTCAACTCCATGTTGCATAAACTTCAGAAGTTGTTTTCTTGGCACACACTTTTTATGTATTATATGTATAACCCAAAACATTTATATCAGCACCAATACTGTGTTTTGGCTATTACTATGTTTATTTCATACAGTAGTGTCTCACAGAAGTTTGTTTTATATTATACTACCTGGCCAAAAAAAAGTGACACTCTCAGCTTTAGCTTTGATCACAGCACACATTGTGGTGGTACGTTCATGTATGAATTGTGGCCGTCCCATCTCCATCTCCAGGAAAATCTCCATTGATGTGATAACCTGGTCATTCAGTACATTCACGTCTTCAGCTGACTTAATTATACTGCCATATAATGTCGCGGGGTCTAGACCTAGACCTGACCAACTGCAATGACCCCAGATTATATCACTGCCTCCAGAGTGTTCCCCTATGTGTACCTAATTAAGCGGACAGAGAGTGTTGATGGTACATGACTAACACTGCCTGGATCTCTGGTGGTGTTTAGCTGTGCGTGGCGTGCGCTTATAAGCTAGCATTAGCTTTAAGTACGGCTTCCACAGAGAGCATTTTGAGGGCTTGTTGTTTTTTTATGCGTCCCGTGTGTCTGTTTTTCTGTTCTGTCTGTTTCTGTTTTTCGCAGTTCTTGCTTTTGATGTGTATCAAAGTGACACACTGCGGTTCTCTAATTATGTCATCTCACACACGTGTGCTTTCTTCACACATCTACTGTATGGCTGCTCTGGTTCTTCAGCTTGTTGCCAAGTAACCAGTCTGTCCTAATGAGGGGGGAAGTTGTCCAGAGTGTAGCAAGTGTTGAGTTGAGAGCGGTGCACTTATGAATTTTATTCTAGTGACTGGAATTTCACAAGTTCAGGGTTAGAGGTAAGGAATGTGGTTTGAGATTGATTTAAGGTGAGTATAAACATAGAAGAGGAAATGAGTCCAGTAGCATGATTCAAATTGTATGTGATTTGGAAAGAGATCTCTAGTTGGGTGTTGTGCGCCATAATCTGTCATGTGATGTAAATCTCTTGGGGTTGGGCTTTATGTTAAGCATAGTTTCCATGAAGTTTACATAGCAACGGAAATAGATGCAAAAACTTCCATTGTGGCCACTACAGGCAGGAAAAAGCACGAGGCAGATCCCGGGTGTAAATCCTCTCAGCGTTTTACTTTTTACATTCTACGTTTTAATTATTTCTTATTATTGTTATGATCTGGACAGTTTAGCCATAAATCAGCGTGCCAGTCATCAGTTACATTTCATAGGTAGTATCCAAATTGTGTTAAACAGCTTAGACGTCTCGTTCATGAGTTCTCCGTTTTCTGTTTAACAGGAAGTAGCAGCCACATGACACCTGCACCTACTTCTGTAACCTTTTCTGAGGTAAACATCCAGCTTCACCTCCACCTATTGCGTTAGGCTTAGGACGAGACATCTTGAACAATTTTTAACGGATTTTTTTTAGAACATAGGAAAGAGGATGTTTGCTTGACTGATGCTGAGGCTCTCTGTAATTTCCAAGCCACAACAGGTGTGTCTCCACAGCCACGTGGTTTCTCTACCACTTCTCACGTGTGCAATTCACACAATTGTAATAGCACAACACACACACACATACACACACACACTGTGTTTTATCTTTAGCTAGTTCTTTTTAGATTTAATCTAATCAATATTATCTTGTGCTGTGTTAGTATCTTAGAAATCATACATCTGTGTGTGTATATGTGTGTGCGCGCGCACATTTTAAAGAGCGTACATGTCACAAGGAAACAGGTTCACATGTTCATTTCCTGTGTGAGTTAAGCCCTGCATGTCTAACTTTGTGGTAAATTATGTGAAAGTACACTGTAGTGCTCCTTTGTCTCTCGGCTTAGCTCAGTGAACAAAACTGTTTTATTAATGTAGCCTGAGCTACACGTATATCCACAGATCAGTGCCTTTGTGCTGGTAAGTCATAACGACCGAGTGCTTCTGTGTAAATGATAGAAAATGGATGGCAAAGAAAGGCTATGTTGATACATAACAGGATATATGGATGGAATGGGGGAAGAGTGCAGGGTGAACTTCAGGCCAGCCGGCAGCCATCTGTCAGAAAGACACTGGAACAAGGATTAAAAAAAAAAAAGAGGTGACGTGAGTCCATGAGCCAGACGTGCTGAAAACAAATTATGTAACTTATGTAATTATGTTTTCACTGTGATACTGGTAACTGTAACACTATTTTTTAGGCACGTTGATTTTATTTTATGGCAGCTGCAGCATTTTCAAGTGCACCTGAGGCGTGTGGTGCTGTAATAGAGCAGTCATTATGAAGCGCTGCTGTAGCATGCGTAAAGGCTCTGGGCTACTGATGAGAGAGTTTTTCATTCACATCTTAGGACCACCAAGCTGCCTGAGGCTCCTTAAGCAAGCTGCAAAATCCTTTCTGCTCCAGGTATGCTGTACTTTCACAGACCCTATGTTCTGACTCCCGCAAAAAAAGGGAAATTGAATTTTTTATATGATGTCTGCTATTGGTGGGTTGATCATTGATTCTAATCGATGATTGGTTGATTTCCTGGGCATTTCAAGCTATCACTTACAAGAAAAGATGGCTTTTAATAGTTTAAATGCTATGTTTTATGTTTTTTTGTCACAACATGGCAAAATGGGAAAGAAAAGAGTTGAATTTGTACGAATACTTTGAAACATACCAACTCGATTGAGCTCAGTGAGGCTGCGGAAGCTTCGTACCAGTGTTAGCTGAACTTTGGAATAAATTGTTTTACCTGGAGTGAGGGTTGTAGGATAAAATTTTTAATCGATCATTGGTTGGTTTACTGAATCTGATGATCAATTATGGAAGGGTTAATGTGAGAATGTACAGTGTAAGTAGTCAGACTAGTGCTGGGCGATGAGATCTCAAATCAATATCATGATTAACCGAACATTTGACCTTAATTATGATTAATGAATGATTATTATTCTTAATATTAGTTTTTTATTTTATGCAGTATGCACTGTATTTCGTTGCCTTGTGCAGTGACGATAAAGTTAAATCTTATCTTATCTAATCTAATTCACTGTCGAGGTTTGTACAATAAATACTAATAAAGTTGAATGGGGCGGAGTCATGTTTTTAAGAGGATAGTACATGAACACATAGAATAACCGAATTTTAAAAAACAAGCATTATAATTAAAAATCTGAATCAAAATAATTGACACGGGCAAGATTGCAGCAGTTAGAGTTTTTAAATGTAAGTTTTTGTTAGTATCTCCTTTAGACTTCTCCACAGTTTGTATTGCTATAACCTGAAATGGAAGTGGGCTTATTATGAGTATTTACTATATGATTATCACAGTATGTCCTGCATTACACAGTACAAGCTACATTTGGTTGGATAAATATTCACCCCCTTGGTCAACACTTGGTGGAACACTTATTGACAAGAGTTACATGTGTACATCTTTTAGGATTTTTATCTATTAGCTTTGCACATCAGGATTCTGATATGTTTGCCCACATTTCCTCAAGTACTGTTGTTAAAGTTGGGGTGCGGCATTTGTTCAACAGTGTTGTTGTAGTCTTTGCCACAGATTCTCAATCAGATTGCTTTCTATGCATTGGCAGTGCGTTTACATCATTGTGCTGTTGTAAGGTAAACCTCCTGCCCAGTCTTACAGTTCTGCAGACTGGCAGAGATGGATTGTTCAGAATTTTAAGAATGACTATTTTTTCCTCAACCCTAACCAGTTTTTGAGTCCCCGTTGATAAACAGTATTTCCACAACATACTCTCTATCTGTCCAAAAGGGATGTTTATATCAAGATAACATGACACTTGAATTAATTATGTGATTTCTAATGTAACCTTTTCACAGTAATTGATATGGTTACACACACATCCTCATTTGCTTTGAGTTCCCCTTTATATATATAAATAACGTGACATCATAATGGAATTGTTGGAATGAATTTTAGCACTGTTACATTTACATGTTGATAGATGCAAGGCTGTTTTACACCGAATCCTCTCTCTCTGTTATTTCTGTTTGTTTTTGGGAAGTCCACTAACCACATCCCTTAATGTGATTCAGGTGAAAAATTATTTTGCCCTCAAGTTACTCCTTTATTCTAAATAAATCCAGTATCTACATCAATTAGTTTTTTTTGTTTGTTTGTTTGTTTCCTGTTGGTTCGAGATATTAGTTTAGTTTAGTTTATTTATATAGCACATTTACTACAGCCACATTAGATAATATAGATCAGCCATATTAGATCAAGAGATATTAGGTTCAAGTCTTAGATCAAAAGTTTTGTAACATATTTTAAGTCATCTATTGCTGTCAATTAACTTCCATTAAATTCATACATAAAATTGCATGTTTGAACAGTGATTACATCTTTTCTCATCCTCTCTCTTTCCTGTCTTCCTCTCGGTTTCAGTGGTGGGTAGATAGGCGGCATGACTGAGGAGAAATGTCCTCAGTTGGTGGATTATTTTGTGGTGGCGGGGCTCGCGGGCGACTCGGCTCCGCCAGACGAGGAATGTCAGCAGAGAGGTGGCCGTGGCATGGAGCCCATCAGCGACCTGACTGTGATCGCCCGTGGCCTCGGAGAAGAGGTGCCCGAGGGCTTCACATGCATCGAGAAGACGTTGGGGGGCCACCCAGCTGAGCTCAGCGCAGGCCTCATCAACAACCCACACATGTTTCTCTGCTACCGAAGCAGCCATGACAAGCCACCCATTGTGGAGCTTGGGTAAGAAAAGCTTTCACACACTCATTACATTCTTACGATAGTCTCTGTCTGCTAAAGAAAAACCACAAAATGTTTAAAGTGAACAAATCAACCTTCTTAATCCATCTAATAACATCAGATATCATCAATTTCTTGTTTAGCCTCTGCAAACAACTGTAGACTAGCATAAACCTCACAATTTAATTGCTGACGATATACCAGTGAGCAAATGTTTAGGCCACCCAGGATCATATGATTAATGCTTAGGGACACTGTCTATTAATCAGCCATAATGAATGACCACCCACCTAATATTGAGTAGATCCCCTCTTTTGCTGCCAAAACAGGCATGGATTCCACTAGACCTCAGAGTTTATCTGGTACCAAGTCATCAGTAACACATCATGTTACTTTACAAGTCCTGTAAAGGTCAGGTGAGACCTCCATGGATCGAAAGGACTAGTTTTTCCAGCATAACCCACAGATGCTCAATTATATTGAGATCTGGGGATTGTGGACATCAAGTCGAGACCTTCATCTATTGCCATGTGCCTCAAACTAGTCCTGCAGATTTTTGCGATATTGCAGTGCACAGTAGTAAGTGGCCACTGTCATCAGGGAATACCGTTTCCATGAAGGGGTGTACTTGGTCAGCAACAATGTTCAGGTGGATGGTACGTATCAAAGTAACATCCACATGAATGTCATGACCCAAGGTTTTCCAGCAGAGCATTTGTCCAGAGCATCACATTGCCACCGCTGGCATGCCTTTTTCTCCTGTAGTGCAACTTAGTGGCATCTCTTCCCCGGGTAAGCAACACACGCACCTGGCCATCCACATGATGTACAAGAGAGCATGATTCATCAGACAAGCCCACCTTCTCCCTTTGTTCCTTGATGCTCACTTGGTTTTGGTGGTAAACTCAGGTCAGCATGGGCACTATGCCTGGCCTGTGGCTACTCAGCCCCATACACAATAAACTCTGATGCAATGTGTGTTCTGACACTTTTCTATTGGAGCCATTTAAATCAGTCATTTAAATCCTTACACTTACCTGTTTTTTGGGCCTTCAACACATTAACATCAGGGACAAAGTGCCTAAAATATCACAAACCACATCCAGGTGCCATTGTATCGAGATAATCAGTGTTATCTACTTAACCTGTACGTTGTCATAATCATACTGCTGATAAGTGTATACACATACATACATACATATGTAGATATACACACATGTACAGGGGTTGGACAATGAAACTGGAACACTGACCAATTTAGTGTTGGAGGTTTCATGGCTAAATTTGACCAGCCTGGTGGCCAATATTCATTGATTGCACATTCCACCAGTAAGCGCAGAGTGTGAATGTTTAATTAGCAGAGTAATAGCACAGTTTTGCTTAAAATATTGCAATGCACACAACATTATGGGAGACATATCAGAGTTCAAAAGAGGACAAATTGTTGGTGTGCTTCTCGCTGGCGCATCTGTGACCAAGACAGCAAGTCTTTTTGATGTATCAAGAGCCATGGAACCACATGCAACAAGAGTAACTGTAGACGCAAGAGGAAGCTGTCTGAAGGGGATGTCCGGGTGCTAACCCGGATTGTATCCAAAAAAACATAAAACCACAACTGCCCAACTCACTGCAGAATTAAATGTGCACCTCAACTCTCCTCTTTCATGAAACATGTATTGTTCTCTGATGAGTCCACTTCCACTGTCTTTCTCACACCTGGGAGAGTTACGGTGTGGAGAAGCGTACCACCCAGACTGTTACATGCCCAGAAAGAAGCATGGGGGTGGATCAGTGATGATTTGGGCTGCAATATCATGACATTCCCTAGGCCCAATACTTGTGCTAGATGAATGCGTCACTGCCAAGGACTACTGAACCATTCTGGAGGAGCATGTTCACCCAATGGTTCAAACATTGTATCCTGAAGGCGGTGCTGTGTATCAGGATGATAAAGCACCAATACACACAGCAAGACTGGTGACAGAGTGGTTTGATGAACATCAGAGTGACGTTGAACATCTCCCCTGCGAGACACTTTGGGGTGTTTTGGAGGAGTGAGTCAGGAAACGCTTTCCTCCACCAGTATCACGTAGTGACCTGGCCACTATTCTGCAAGAAGATGGCTCAAAATCCCTCTGGCCACTGTGCAGGACTTGTATCTGTCATTCCCAAGACGAATTGATGCTGTATTGGCTGCAAAAGGAGACCCTACTCCATACTAATGAATTATTGTGGTCTAAAACCAGGCGTTTCAGTTTCATTGTCCAACCCCTGTATATCCACAACCTCTAGTGCTGTAATTCTTTTCATGTCTTTTATAGAGTGCTGTATGAAGGAAAAGAGACAGTGAAACAGGGTTGGCATGTGATTGAGACTACACCATACAGCCGCTGTGCCAGTCTGAGCTCAGGAGGCCCCGCCACGCATAAGACGTTTCTCATGTACAGGCGTGCCCCCGACTCTCAGGCCCTGAACACACTGGGAGTGACCGATATCTCATTACTCATGCCCAGCAAGGGAGAAGTGGCACCACACACTTTCTGCAAAGTGGACAAGAACCTAAACACTGGCATGGTACAGCTTCTGATTTGTCTTTTACTGTACTCTTTCCTCTTTGTATTATATTTTCAGCAAGGACTTTGTGCAGTGCTTACACAATTTTTTTCTTTCTTTCTTTTTCCTCATTCCTCCTCTGTCTTCTGTGGTTTTGGCTTTCCTGTTTTTGAACATCATTTGAATTTCTGTTTTTGAAAAACAGTTGACTATGTGCATGTGAAAATTTTTTTGGCTCATGTGTTTGTTTTTGTATGTTACACAGTGGGGCCCAGCACTGTACCTGTGCTATAAGCGTGCTGTAGCAAAAGCCAACGCCCTGGTGTATGAGGCAGGTGAGTGAGAGTTTCATTTTATTTATTTATTTTTTTTATCTGTCTCATGTGGTCATTAATTTTACCAAGTCATGTGTAGGCTCCAGGGTTTGAGGTCAGCTGCAGGTAGGGGGAAGTGTAATAGAAGGAAGTAAGACTGCATTAAAGCCCTTCTCAGGAATAGATATCTCTGTGGACTTCTCCCTTTGGTTTGACCTCTGTTTGGTGGCTTTTGACAGCAGGAGCTGGTTCTCTGTAAAACACTATATTGAGAGTGTGTGTGTGTGTGTGTGTGTGTGTGTGTGTGTGTGTGTGTGTGTGTGTGTGTGTGTGTGTGCATGATTTTCAGGGCTGATCAGCCGCTACCCTGAGGAGGATCTTGAGTCGTTTGCATTGCCAGACTCAGTCCCTGTCTTCTGTCTGCCCATGGGTGTCACTGTCGAGAGCTGGCCACTCAATACCAAGTACCAGCTCCCTGTCTTCTCTACATTTGTCCTCACCGCTGCATCTGGAGATAAGGTCAGCTACGCTCCCACTGCCTGGAGATTTTTTCACATCCTCCCCTACCTATTTATTCCAATATCCTATTTGATCTACTATATTTTTGGCTAATATTGTTTTAGCTTAATTTTACCAAGATTATTTATTTACTTCTGATAAACCTAATCTTTTTTTTCTCACCTGACCTGATTTACTGTCTGTTTTTTTTTCTCTTTTAGGTATATGGAGCTGCTATCCAGTTCTACGAGGCTTACCCACGGGAGTCTCTGTCTGAAAGGCAGCGGGTGCGGCTCGGGCTGGTCAGTGTTGTGGATCGACGTCCCATTACCAACCGTACGGTGCAGGTGAAGAAGAGTGTCTGTGTGCTCTCCCATTGGCCATTTTTCACCGTCTTCCAGAAGTTTCTTACTTTCATCTATCGCTACTCCATTTCTGGACCCCATGTGCTGCCCATTGAGAAGTGAGTGTAACAGTATGTGTTAAAAGGTTTTTTTTTTGGTGTGTGTTTGTGTGGTATGATTGTAGCTTAGGAGTGTGCTCACCCTTTTTATGGTCAAGACTGCTTCAGTTAGATTTTAGGCCTTACAAATAGACTTTAACTTTTTAATAATGTAAGCATGTTGTATAAAATTACAAGACATTTTCTGCACATGTCATGCAGTAGTTACATAATAAGGATACAATATTATAAATGTGTTTTCATTTTTGAGGTTTATGTCCAGCAGTGCTCTAATCAAGGCGAGCAATGGTCTATTTACAGGCATATCTCCAGTTTCATGCACAACGTGCCCTTTCCTTCACCACAGCGACCACGCATTCTAGTACAGGTGAGACTGGAAGGCTTATGGTACAGCTATGACTGGTACATATACACAATTCCATAATACAATGTCAATGTACTTGCAACCTTATGCTCCATAAGAGCTTAAGAGCTACAGATTATTGTGTTTCATTCATAGGACATTCATAGGACTGTCAAGGCTTTTGGTATATTTTCCTTTGTTTTTGAAGTTTAGTGTGCATATATGACTAACTACCTCATTACTTCCACAGGAGTTTGATGGTATCATTCCTTAAAGACTGCACAGTCGAGTTACAGGGTAAAAGAGGGTTCTATGATGGTTCAGTATAATTAATAGAAAATTAGCGTAATTACTTTTGATCCTAGCAAAAAAGAAATCCTCAAACAATCAGAATCATATATCTACTGTATATGTATTCAGTTTACATAAAGTGATTGATTCTCAAATTGGTGAGCAGGGAATAATTTGAAGCATGGGGAAGATGGTGTCCCGTTCATTAAGTAACTGTGGTGTACAGCCATGTTTCAACTATACAGTACTGTGCAATACTGTCTTGAGCCACCCCTCATTTCTTCATATTTTGTTTCCAAATGTCAGACTTTCTTGTATTTTAATGCAGTCTCGAGGAATTGTTCTCCGGGATGCCTGCAGGACTTTTTGCCTCTCGGTTTTAACAGATTTTTGTCTCTCGTTTTCAGTCCAGTTCCTATACCTGAACAGTTTCAGAGGAATGTTTTTTGTTTAAGCCATACAGTTACCTATGGATCATTCAAGCACAGAACACCTAAAAAAAGTTGTGAATCACATTTACATTTAGGCATTTTTTAGACACCCTTATCCAGAGCGACTTGGATTTTTATCTCATTATACATCTGAGTAGTTGAGGGTTAAGGGCCTTGCTAAAGGGCCCAACAGGGACAACTTGATGGTCGTGGGATTTGAACCACTGAGCCACTGAGAGACAGGTGCAGATGATGACAGATGATCAGGCCGGTGGTTAGTATGTCAGTGATGCTGAATGCTGAGTGGTTGGAACAGACGAGAGGGGAAATAAGGTTGCTGCTGAAGTTGTTACATAAACAACCAGTTTTTAAATCTTTATGAACTTTGCACCCTGGCACAGTAAAACATTTGTTCCAGTTTGTTTAATTTAATCTACATAATTTAATTAAATTTAATATGGAGATATGGGAGGTTGGCTCAAGACTTTTGCACAATACTGTATATATGTTTTATTTTATTTATTTATTTATTTCTCAGCTGTCTCCGTATGACAACCTCTTACTGTGCCAGCCAGTGTCCTCACCCTTACCACTGAGGTAAACTTCATCCTTGTCATTCAGCCATTTTTTTTTCATCTTTTGAACTGTGTTCAGATTTAACAAATGTAGACGCCAGTACAAAACTGTTTTGTTAAGTTTTTAACTGCTTTGCGATCCTAAATGTTTGCTGTCCTCATGCAGTGGTGCCAGCTTTGTGAAACTGCTGCAGAATCTGGGGCCAGAGAACGCATGTACTCTGCTGTTGGCTGTTCTCATTGAGCACAAGTTGCTGCTTCATTCCCTTCGGCCAGATGTGCTGACCTCCGTCAGTGAGGCCCTGGTGTCGGTCAGGACCTTCTTTTTATGCTCATTATGTGTCTGTGTGCTTGGAATAATAATGGTGGCACAAGACAACTGACTATTGTATTCTTTTTGTTTTTGTACCAATTAATTAGTGCTTTCAGTTGATGCTATCTGTTAGGTTTATTTCAGCTTGTGTGATTTTGGATTAGCAAAGTAATTAAATTACTCTCTCCGTCCTCCTTTTAGATGACGTTTCCATTGCATTGGCCTTGTCCGTACATCCCGCTATGCCCCCTGCGGTGTGCAGATGTGCTGTGTGCCCCAATGCCCTTCATCGTGGGCGTTCACTCCAGCTATTTTGACCTGTATGACCCTCCTTCAGATGTGGTGTGTGTGGACCTTGACACCAACACCATTTTCCAGTGAGTCATTTTTCCTTGCTATCCTAGCAGCTCACAATGGCCCAGTGTGTTCAGTTCTGCAGATGTTCGAGTCTGAATGTTGCTTCATGAAACAGAAAGATCAGCACTTCCATTGCTGCTTCTTCTAAAAACATTTTAGTTTATTTTTTATCACTGTGGACAACTGATAAAAACTGAATAAAACTAATCTTTTAGATCGGAAGACAAGAAACCCTTGTCATGGAAATCTTTGCCAAGGAAACATGCAAAAATCCTGCTCAGCTCACTCACTCACCTGCATAAAACTTTGGAAAAAAGTAAGTCTGAAACCTTTGCAGCACATAAAAATCAGTCACACTTGTCAATATATATTTCACAAGAATGTAAAATGGGAACGATGGACATTCTTCAGATAAATTCTTTTCTCTCTAGTCTGTACCCCTGGTCAAGAAGAGGCGACCCTAGAGTTCTTGCTGACGGATTACGATCTGATTTACGGCCGTCAAAAGCAGCTAGAGCTGGAGATCCAGGAGGCCTTTCTGCGCTTCATGAGCTGCCTCCTGAAAGGCTATCGTTCCTACCTCCTGCCCATCACCCAGGCTCCCTCTGAAAGAACCACTGACTGCAGCTCTCTCTTCAATTTGCAGGGTGCGTTCATGGCACACATTAACCTCGGTTAAACGCTAATAATCTGTTGATGAGTTAGCAGCTGATCTACTGACTTGTAGCTAAATTAAAGCATCATAGATTCAGGTCTGATACCCTGCTCCTAGATTCAGTTTTGTGAATTTATTGATGTCACTGATTTTCATGTAGGTTACATTTTTTTTCTGTCTAGGATGAGAAGCTTTAGTTAAGAAAGTGTCTGTCACACTATTTAGAAATGTATTTCTTCTCAGGTTTTCTAAAGTCTCGAGATCGGACACAGCAGAAGTTTTATTGCCAACTCACCAGGACTCAGATGTTCACACAGTTTATAGAGGAGTGCTCCTTCGTCAGTGACCGACACATCTGCCTTGAATTCTTTGATGAGTGTGTTCAGAAGGTATGTATATTACATTTTGTAATCAAAAATAATAAACAATAAGGTTTTTCACCCATGAAGTCCATGATTGGAGACAAATGTTTCTTTCCAAATGTCTAAATCGAATGTTCCATTGTGTCCTCGTATAATAGAAATACTTTTAAAAAAAATCATGTATCTGACTATCTCACACCACCACACTCACTGTTTCTCATTTTCCTCTCCTGTCTCTCACTTTACCCTATTTTGTGTAGGTGGATGTGGAGAAGCCTGAAGAGGTGAGGCTGATCGATCTTGATGAGGCCCACAGTGGAGAGCACACAGTGTTTATAATGCCACCAGAGGAGCCTCAGGAAGCTGATGGCTCTGAATGTCCTGCGCTCTACAGGTTAGACACAAAGTCAGTTGTTCATCATGCATAGTTATACCATGCTGTAGCATTTTTAGCTATTCATCCTGTGTATATGCATTGATATAGCTACGAGACATTTCCTATTTTGCATCCTGAGCTGTTTGACCGGCCCCAGGATCAGCTCCGTGTCGCATCGAAGGGAAGTGCCCCCGACAGCCCTGCTCCACGGCGGACCAAACAGGTACACCTTTTCAAAAGGAGTAGACTCCTGATCAAAATATTGTTTTAATTTCTTTCTTTCTTTGCCGATTCATTTGCATATTAATGCTATGCTCGCCATCTCATTTAGACATTTTTGAAAGTTTAATGTTTACAAGATGACTAATAAATGAACAGATGAAGCTCAGTTTCATCTGCACAAATAATTTTTGGACATTTAATCACATGCTTTTTGTTTGCTTCTAAAGGACTGTGTTTTGCACTTTGTTTTTTGTGTTGTATAGTAACAATATAATGTTTTAAAATATTTCTGTATGTTCTGTTCTGCAGGAAATCAAGCTGGCACAGAAAAGTGCACAAAAGTACTCCGCAGTACCAGACATGTGGTCCAAGTGTCTGCTGGGCCACTGTTATGGTCTGTGGTTTATCTACTTGCCCACCTTTGTCCGGGCTGAGAGCGCCAAGGTGCGGGCACTGCACACCGCCTATGAGGTGCTCAAGCACATGGAGACACGGAAGGTGGTGTTGCCTGATGAGGTAAGGCCTCATACCAACCACTAACTCATAACATAAGTATGACAGAATCATTTGACATAACTACAGAGACAAATCAGAGTACACGACCTTTCTTTCTTTATCCTCAGTTTTCTCGATTGGCCCATGTCAATGTCTCCTCCCATGTACAGTGCTAAGCATAAATTTCAGTCTGATATATTGTGGTTCAACGGTAAGTCATGCTGGACTCAATATTCACACAAGCCCAAGTTCAAGTCCTCTTATAACTGAGACATACCTGTGATATGTATATATCTTTTCACATTTTTCACCCTGGGTGTGCACATAACTTCTGACTAGTGCTCAAGTCTGTAGTTACATCTAAGCCTGTTTGCATAATTTCAGTATTAAACCCTCACTGTGCACCGGAAACTCAACTGAAACTATGGCCCTGTTTTATATAACCACAACATCTATATTTAAGAATTTACCATAGCAGTCTGTAAAGCTGTGCTTTCTATAAACGTTTCTTGATACTCCAGTGACAACCCCTAGGGTTCCATTATTAATGAGGTTTAAGTAACCAGGTTTTTGGTTTCATTCTCAGTACATGGAAATGTGTTGAAAGTTTGGTTAGTGTTAGTCATGCATATGCCACAGTACTTCTACAGTTAACATCAATATGCACTTGTTTTTCTAAGACGTTTTCTGACCTGGGAGTCCGTCATATCAGTCTAGTGGGTACAGGATTTTTATTTTAACAAATTGACTTCAGACAGTAAGGATGCACCCCTATGGCTCTTCTACACTGTTACTACAGGAGCTCAACAAGGCTGTGTCTTGAGCCCTTTTCTCTACTCTCTATATACCCATGACTGCATAGTATCTCATAACACCAATATCATCATGAAAGATGCAGATGACGCAACAGTTCTGGAGCTGATTAGGAAGGGAGGCTGCTCACAGGTACGAGATATAAAGGCTAAAAGACTAGTGTGTAGATGATAACCTGGTGGTTAACACAGAGAAAAGAAGACAAATTGTTGAGTTCACAAAGAAGCGGGATGATCACCACCCACTGTATATAAACAGAGAAAGAGTGGAGAGAGTCTCCAGTTTCAGGTTCCTGAACACCCACGTTTAAGTAGATTTCAAGTGGGGCCACTAACCTAAACTCTCAGATCAAAAAGGCACAGCAGAGACTCTGTTTCCTGAGCAGTCTCAGAAAAGACAAAATGTCACCACACCTGTGGGTGTCCTTTTATCTCTGCATTGAAAGTGTCTTAGGATCCTGGTGTGGTTTGCAGCAGCTCCTCTACTGACAGAAAGCCACTGCAACAAGTCATAAAATATATGTGACAAATCACTAATACACATCTGTCTGCACATCTGGGTGCACTGGAAGACAACAACACTTCTCGTTGCCTGCAAAAGGCATTCAGTATCCTATGACTCATCCCACCCTGCTTATGTACTGTTTGAACTCCTGCCATCTGCGAGGTGATACAGGTGTATTAGATCACGCACTACAAGAAAAAAAACAACACATTTTAGCTCTTACAACTCTTATCTACTTACTACACATGAGTGTTTAAAACACTAGCAGTTAACAATGCTTTCTCATTTCTTTGCACTTTTGTGGGTTCTGAGATACTTTCAATTATTTCCATTTATACCATTGAGGTATTTCAGTATATTTTTTAGTTATTCTTTATAAATTTTCATCTTGTATGTTGGCAGCTGTCCGTGTTTGAATCTGGGTGTGTGTTGGATGTGTGTGTGAATGTGTGGAAGATGAGGAGTTTGAGCCCAATGCTCCACTTGAATTTCTTTGTAAATATTTTACAATGGCAAAGAAATGAATCTTGAATCTTGTGTTAGGTAGTTGATTATTTATTTACAAATATTGGCTTTTAACAGGTGTTTAAAGATGTTTTTATGGCCACAATAGCATAATACTTTTTTGTAAGCATCCAGTGATTCCCACCTGGGACTATGTAATTTGTGTTCATTATAAATGTCTTTATGCTGCATTCTGTGTGTGCTGCAGGTGTGCTACAGAATCCTAATGCAGCTGTGTGGGCAGTACGGTCAGCCTGTGCTTGCGGTCAGAGTCCTCCTGGAGATGAAAAAAGCAGGAATCACCCCTAACACCATAACATACGGGTACTACAACAAGGTTAGTTCTCCACAAGGCACTGAGACCACTGACATGCCAGTGGGATTTAACCTTTATGAATGGAATGGTGGTTGAATACACTTTCTGGCCAAAAAAATAGGAAGGAAACGTAACAAAGTTGCACACAAAAAGGTGTTTAGCATTGACTAAACACCATGCCATTGTTTTAACACCCTTATACAAAATCACAATTGACTAACTGAATGACTATTTGTTTATTTAAATTCAAGGTCCAAGGGTGACTTTTTGGCCAGGAATGTATATTTGTTAAATCAGGGCCAAATGTTCCCCTTTTTCACTTACGGTCCTTCAAATTTCATTCCTTTTGTGTGTTTGTAGGCTGTGCTGGAAAGTAAGTGGCCATCCACCAATCAGGGAGGACGTCTTCGATGGGCCAAGCTTCGGAATGTTCTTTTGGCTGTGGCACAGTTCAGGCAACCAATCAAACGCAGGCAAAAGAGCGATTCTGTTAGCTCAAAACAAGGTTTGTGTGCTTTGAATAGTTTAGCTCCATTGAAGGGTGGGTTAGGGTAGCTGTGGTCATACCCGAGCTTCTACTTATTTTTATTTTTGTTGTAGATAACGCCAACTGTAGTCTTCAACCGCACTCCACTCTCATTCGCCAGAACAGCTGGAGTGGTTTGAGTGAAAGTTCAAGTCATGAGTCTTTGACTGGTCTCATCACTAAGAGCAATAGTCTTAGCAGTATGCGACCTGACAGTAAGTAATCAGAAAATAATTGTTACTGCTTAGAAGCTACTATACTAGGACTGCTCACTGATCAGTTTATGTAGATCAGTATATTTAGATCGCTACATATACAACTGTTGTATGAATTTGAGATATCTCATAAAAATTACACAAAGCACACTAGATGTACCTTGTGCTCATGCATCTAGCAATAATAAACAGCTTTTATATCAGTTCAGAGTGTGCCAAAATTCACCAGAACTAGACTACAAATAAAACTAGCTTTCATGATTCTAACTTACTGGCTGCCAGTAATGTAGGCAAACATAAGACTAAAAATAGCTTGAAGTTGGTATTGCAGTATGTGTGTATTGCTGTGGGTTGCAATATGCCCTTGTGATGAGCATTATGTAGGTGTTATTTTAACCCGAGATATGCCGATCACTGATATTGTAATATGCAAAAAGAGGATGAACAACATTTTATGTAAGCAAGATATTTATATAATAAATAATACAAGCATGATGCATTTACATTATCTATAGCGATATGACTAAGATTTAATTAAACCAGTGTAATTGCTTTTTCCTTTCCACAGAATCCAAGTTAGCTAGGAAGGCAATGCTACAAAACAAAAGCACAGATGACCCAGCCTCCCGCAAACCTCCCATTAGTCCTCGGGATATGCTTACACCCTCCCCAGTTCCCTCAGACGACCATGTCAGAGTGCGCCGCAGTGATGTCTGCTTGTCCACCTTTTACAAGGATTGTGCAGAGCCAGACACAGACTGCAGGTGCCAGCCGACTGAGAGAGGCAGCAGGTATTCGCATATTAGGAGATAATATTTACTATTATCTTTTGAGATATAGTCATTTTGTGTTTGAATATTTATAGCTTTGCAACTTGTTCAAAAGTTTTTTTTCTGTGACTTGTGTTTCCTTTCATGAAGACCACAGAATAGATTGCATACTTTTTTCTTACTGGTTTCTTCATTTATCAGATCTGCAGAGCAGCGGGAAACTCTGAATCGCAAAGCTGTAGATGAGAACTACAATAATGTGTTGTCCCCGAGTCGTGGACTGGCAGGTAAACTGCAGCAGCTTCTCACACCCACGCGTCACCGGAACACGTCACGGCGAGCAGCCAGTGTGGACGAGCGGCGGCCTGCCACTAACGGCCCGTCACGCAAATCATCTGAGCAGAGGCAGTCTCGCAAGTCACAGGTGGCCGAGACGCTACTAAAAGCCAAGGAGCGACTCTACAATGCCACCTCAGAGGTGAAAAATAGCTGGACTCCATTAGTCAAATTGCCATATACAGTAGAGAATAATATCAGTGTTAAATACTATGTATACAGAACATTCTAGTTTATAGTCTTCTTAAAAAAGACACATTAACGTAAGAATATGGAAGTACTGATTGTCATTCTTTTGCTTTTTTCAGAGACTGAAAGTCATACTTTTGTTTTTTTTTTTCAGAGCTCGTTGTCTGTAGGTAGTGACATTGACCTAACAGACCCTCCAAATTCTGGGTTTTCACTCAGGAAATCATGGGATTCTCCACAGGAAGGGGCAGGGCTTGAGGTATTTTTTTAACAGAGTAGAAAAACCCTAGGTTTTATGCAGAACTTCCCTCTTTTTGTCCTTTCTTTTATACTTGGTTTCCTTGTGAAATGACTGACTCATATCCTGAACTGACATAACCGCTAACTTAACTGTCAAATTAAAATTATTGTCTTTATTTATCTGGACTTATTTCATACAAAAACACTTTACTATTAAAGATCCATATTTGATTAAAAGAAAAATTCAAAAAAAAAATTGTTTATGAATAACTGTTGTGCTAGATAGTGTTATGACGGTTTGTGAAAATAATTGTTTGTTGTTTTTGCCCAGGTATTGATGTCCAGCTGTACTCTTTGCCGGGGTTGTAACTCCCTGGTGTATGATGAGGAGATCATGGCAGGCTGGACATCTGATGACTCTAATCTCAACTCCAGCTGCCCATTTTGCTCTGCGACCTTTGTACCATTGCTTAACGCAGAGATCTGTGACCTTGGGCCTGTCAGCAGGTAACACATCCTGAGAATACCAGCTCTGTTTGGAAAATAGGACATTATGTATGGAGACTCAAAAACAAACCAGCAGAACTATTAGACTCTTTTATTAAGTTATTATGAAAACAGTTTAAGGACTGTGAGACTGAATGAATGTTGCTTCATAGCATTTCTGTGTTCATTAACTGAGCTTTGTCTGATTATTACTTTCACTTTGACTTCATCTCAGTTATATCGAACAGCATTGTAAGTGTTTGTTTTTTTTCTGATTTAGTGATCTCACCACCTCACAAAACATTTGTTTTTGGTCACCAGGAGTTGATGGACAGATTAAAATAGAACAAGAATATATGCAGCTTCACAGTTTCATTATAGTTATACAGATACACTAATACACACCATTTTCCTCTCTTTTTTATGATTTATGTATATTCATGTACATATACATTTCACGGAAAAGTAGTCAGTATCGCAGTAACTGGAACATGGAGGACGAAGTGGAAAGTGCAGTGAGGCCCCCTAGTGGTCATGATGGCTTTCTGCAGCATCTGTATAACGGTGTGACGGAGCATGACTCCAGTTCTGAGACCAGCACGTATTCCGAGAACAGCAGTAATACTCTAGTAAGACTGATTCCTCTGCTCCTCTCAAATGTTCTGTTTCAGGAAGTGTACTGAAATGAATTGACGCTGTGTAATTGCTTGCCTGGTTTCAGAGCTCATCTCTGGGTGGCACCCCTCAGGTGACAGTGGCGTACCTGAGCCCTTTGGTCTTGCGTAAGGAGCTGGAAAGTCTTTTGGAAAATGAAGGGGAGAGTGTTCTCTCTCAGGTCCAGTTACTGGACAGCCACTCCATCCTCTTCTGGAATCTGGTGTGGTACTTCACTCGCCTTGGCCTCCCTAGCAATCTGCTACAACTGGTACGGGCCTCTCCGCTAGCATCACAGATTTCACAGGTACCAGGAACAAACACATAAGCACACACAAACACACACACACACTTCTACAATTCTACTGAGAATGATTTTAGGTAATGTGAAAATTCACAAGGTAGATGTGACCATGTGATGTTGGTGTCATGTGTTTCAGAACACTGAGAGTACTTCAGTAAGGGTGAGGTTACTGTGGGACACTTTGACACCTGATACGGATTACTGGCCTCCTCTTTATGTGCTCTGGAGAATACACAGTAAGACAAGTTACATTCATGCCTCACAATGCATTCTGAAGAGTTAGGCCAAATTATTATTTTGTTAATAGGAGGTATTTGATGTCTGCTGACATGATATATAATTAAATAGCTCCTCACACTTTTTTGTTTTGGGCTGAGTCTCCCCAATACCTCATTTGGAGATATTTTGGTAATGACATATAACTTGATTTTACTTTTAAAATATATGTTTATTTTATTGATTTAAATAACAACCTGCTACCACAACTGCATTTTTTTTTCTGCAAACCAGATCATGACTTTTGTGGGTGTTTACACACTCTAAATACCTAGCATTTATTTAGGCTATATCTGATTTTTATTTGTTTTCAATTGATCAACCTGAATAGGAAGTAATTCAGTATGTTGTATTTGGGCAAAGTAGCCTCTTTTTATTGAAGTGCAATGTCATAAATAGCATATACTCACAAAACTAGGTTCTACGAAATAGGACAAGATTTACAAGCCTTTTTATCAAAGTCAGGAAAATGGCATTTTGCCATTGTGTTTATGCTAAGGGGGTGCTTAGCAGACAGTACCGTAAATAGGAATCACGTTTTAATCCAAGGCATATGCAGATTACATATGTTACAGCTGTTGTTGCACCACACTACTTACATCACTTCAGGGTTGTTAATTTCTAGTGGCAAAACTAAGGTCAAGCTTAACCAGCCTAGCAAATTCATATTATAAGTTCATGTATCTAACATTGAGCCCTGAGCACTGCTTGCTTTAAAAAAAAAAAAAAAACATCCCTTCAAGAACCAATTAATATACAAGATAAAAGGATTGACGCTTTCTGACTGCTTTGCTACCTCTTTTCAGGTGGTGTGCCGATGCGCAACTATGGATGGCGCAGACACAACCACCCCTTCACACTGAACTTTCTGGAGGAAGTCTTGCGCTATGTTGGAATGAATGAGGTACACAAGGCCATCACGTTCTTTGTAGAAACCATCGGCAAGCAGCCAGGCACTCCCCGGATACAGAGGTGAGAAAAAGAGTTTGATGTGAGCAAATCTGGTGGTCATAGTATACTGTATGATAAACGGATAGAAATTTAACCCATACGTTAATGCACTGCCATCAGTCATCAAACAATTTAGCTTATCTGCTAGTTAAAATATTTATAATTTATTGAGAAGAATGAAATTTTAAGAAACTTTACACATAAAACACAATAATGTGTTTTCTTATTACTTATTTATAGGAGTTTGTACAGAGAATTTCTGTTTCTTACTTTGGCTGCTATGGGCAAAGACCATGTTGGTAAGTAGACTAACATCAAAAATTTGACCAGTCTGGCCACGTTAGTTGAAATAATATCAACTTGTGTCACATTGATAATTTCTCCCTCCACTCCAGCTGCTTTTGACAAGAGGTACAAGGCTGCCTATGCCAGGCTGAGTAGCTCAATGGGCCGAGAGGAGCTGAAGAGGAAGAGGGCTCAGCCACCCAGCCCCAAAGCCGTGGACTGCAGGCGCTGTTTCCTAGTGCCCCTGGACTGCTGAGGGTCGTTACACGCACACTCACACTCCACATTTGGGACATCTCCTCTCTCTCCCAGTGACTGCCTCCTGCAACTATCCTCCTTAAATTCAGTCCTTTTTTTAGCCTTCATTTCACACGTCTCATGTCTCCATATAACAGTCAGTGGATCGTTGTTCTGAAGCCCCTTTTCTCTTCTTGCTCTACAGCTATAGGCACGTGGTACTTATGGTAGAACTCACTGGATGAAATAATAATTTTTAGCCAAGAATGGGTTATGTTATTCATTTTTCCCCCATTGCCTCAGGTAATTTTAATAGGGCAAATCTAACCAGAACTTTCTATTTGTAAAACAGCAAATTTAGATGTCCCCTGCTGGGCTGAGTCTTCTCTTTGCCAAGTAACTAAACCAGACACTGCAGTCATGCTTCAGTGGCATTCAGATCTATGCATTGAGCAGATCATCATTATACCAGCATCATTATACAGAATATTTGCTGCACAGATAAGGCCTAATCATCTCATAACTCCAAACAAGTGCATATTCTGTAATCTTGCCTCTGTGATGTGGGTAGTGTGTTTCTGTGGTTGTAGCTGTAACCAGACAGCTTTTGTCCAAAAGCCCTGCTTTCCTGTATAGCCTCTCTCTGTGCTAGGTCTTATTGACTTTCTGCTACTTATGGTTAGCTGAGCCTCTAGCAGTTAGACCATGAGAGAGGAACCCACAGCGTATGAACTCCACCACAGCACCAGGATTTAACTTCAGAATGATGACCACTGGAGAAGGGGAAAGACTCCAAATGTGGGCTTCAGCCTGGTACGGAATAGGTTTGGGATTCTGAAACCAGGAGCACGGAGATGTTGGGTGTAGCAGGCAACCCAAAAAAAGCACTGAAGCCTGAACTTCTGGGTAGAGTGCAATTATGTGGAGTATATGAACATTAACAGTGCCCTGCTAAAGACTTGTAACCAAAAGACTATCTAATTGGAATTTACCTCCTTTTTTTGTTTTCCTTGTCATTTGGTTTTACCAAATGCTGTTTGCAGTCTGATTTTATTGTTTTAAATACATGGGATGTGTGTATCAGCCCTGCTGATGTGTGTGTGTGTATGTGTGTGTGTTTAGCTTTCAGTCATCCAGATGCCTAATGAGCAACCTAAACCTATTTCTCCTCCAAATCCTTACCCATGAGATACTATATAAGATAAAAAAAAGTATACCTCTCAAGAACACAGCTATTCAGCTGCTATTCCACCTCCTGGAACTTTGTTTGACTTCACCCAGTGAGAAGAAGCTGGATCTGGTCTAACCCCCCCCCCCCCCCCCCCCCAACCCCAGAAAAGGTTGCTTGCAGAGAAAAAAAGGGAAACAAAATGTCTGGGTGCAGGTGTGGTTTAGTGGGAGCAGTGGAATGGTGTTGTATTGTGGACGTGCTACAGGTGTGACAAGACAAATAATTACACCTATAATTCATTCAAAAAACATCACCCCCGGGTAATAGTGAGTCCTCCTAAGCCACACCCCTACCTACATTATGCTTAATGCTTGCTTTGGACTACTGAACAGCTGTATGTATGTATGTATGCATGTGTGTGTGTGTGTGTGTGTGTGTGTGTGTGTGTGTGTGTGTGTGTGTGTGTGTGTTTGTGTGTGCTTTCTGCCTTTCTGCCAGGTCGTATTAATGCTCCAAGAGACACATACGTTCCTAGCCTAGCCCCTTAGCACTGTGTAGGACTGCAGTCAGAAACACTGAGCTGCTTACTTACTCAACCACCAAGTGATGGAGTCACATACATTGATGAAAAATCAATTCTGTATCATTCTGTGATGACTCCTACCAGTTAAAAGTTTGGTTGAGTATGAATTAGCCTCCCTCATGGCCTTATTAATACTTTCTTTCACGCTGGGAGTGCATTTTGGAAGGGTGTCATGGCTCGTCTACATCTAACAGTTCATCTCCCATGCTGATCTGAGAGCAGGTGGTTGATGTAATTGTTCAAATGATCAGCTCTTTCGGTACCTGCAGTTGATGATTGTGAAGGCTGTCTGGATTCTCATCCATCAGTGTGGGTTCTGATCATTCAACAATATAGTTAATAGGAACGTGGCATCCATAGATCAGCTCTTGCCAATCTATAATACAAAGTTCAGCCTTATAATGTATCAATGGTCTCCACAATGTCCTATACCTTCTTACTCTTAGTTAACGCTTATGTCTTGTGTCTGTCCTCTTTCTTTTCTGCGAGCTGTCTGTGGTGGACATTTATGTGTCATCCCACTTTTATGTGTCACATATGTTTAAAGTGGTAAAGTGCATATATGTTTTCATGTGGGGCACCTCAGCTTATAATGAAGAGTGATGGTGTTTGTGAATGAGTCATTTTGTGTTTTGTCTAAATATATGAAAACTGAGGAGGAAAGCTGTGATTAATAGAACTATAGGCATTTCAATATATGACGGTCATGATGGTAGCAATATGTTGTGTAATGTTTAGTCAGTACTGACAATATTGTTAGTAATTAGCTGCAGGTTTAAACAGAAAAAAGGAGGGGGGGCGGGGGTTCAGTCCTCTTTCTTGCCCATTTGTTGTGCCGTGATGTATAATGATGACCAGCAGGGGGCAGCATGCCAAAGGGAGTTTTACTAAAAAGGGTCTGCAATTAGTTCACTGTATTTTAATGCATCTGACTGCAACATAAAGAAATCTTTTAGTTAGGACAGTTTTTATTATTTTTTTTATTAAAAGGAAAAACAAATGTTTGCAGAGATATATTTAAAATGTATTGTGTTTGCTGTAGTAATTTATATAGATGTGAGTTCTGTTGTGAATAATAATTATTATTTTTTTTAATGTTAGAAAACAAACAAGCTCATACTTGTGTTTTGTTTAATTGTTGACATGGTGGTTTGGTTTGGCTGTGGTGTAACAGCATTCAAAATGTGACCTGACAACATTAAAGTCCCTCATACATCATGGTTAACGTTATTGTGTTGAACACAAGTTATGTTTATCTCTGAAGCCAAAATTTTTAGAAAACTTTTTTTCAAGAGGCCAAGGGAAAGAAAGGTGTGTGTGTGTGTGTATAGTATATACAGGTGCATCTCAATAAATTAAAATATCATCAAAAAGTTCTTTCAGTAAAAAAAAAAAAACTTACTATACTATACTGATGTATTTGAAGTGCTTATTTCTTTTAATTTCAATTATTATGGCTTACAGCTAATGAAAAACTAAAATTCAGAATCTCAGAAAATTAGAATATTATTTAATACCAATTTAAAAAAAATATTTTTAACACAGAAGTTTTGGGCTACTGTAAAGTATGAACTCAATACTTGGTCGGGGCTACATTTGCCTGAATTTCTGCAGCAATGTGGTGTGGCTTGGATGCGATCAGTCTGTGGTACTGTTGAGGTGTTATAGAAGCCCAGGTTGCTCTGATGGCGGCCTTCAGCTCTTCTGTGTTGTTGGGTCTGGTGTCTTGCATCTTCTTCACAGTATGGGTTTAGGTTGGGCGAAACCCAAGGTCTATGGGTTTTGCTGGCCACTGAAGCACAGGGATACCATGATCCTTAAACCAGTTATTAGTAATTTTAGCAGTGTGGGGAGGTGCCAAGTCCTACTGGAGAATGAAATCAGGATATCAATAAAGCTGGTCAGCAGAGTGAAGCATGAAATGCTCTAAAACTTTCTGGTAGACGGCTGACATTGTACTTAATACAACACAGTTGGCCAACACCAGCAGATGACATGGCTCCCCAAACTATCACTGACTGTGCAAACATTACACTGGACCTCAAGTGACTCGGATTCTGTCTCTCCGCTCTTTCTCCAGACTCTGGGACCTTGATGTACAATGAAATGCAAAATTTACTTTCATCTCCAAAGAGAACTTTGGCCCACTGAGCAACATTCCAGTCCTTTTTGCCACATTGCTGCAATTCATGCAAAGGGAACCCTGACCAAATATTGAGTTCTGTACATTTTCATACTTTTCAGTAATCCAACATTTCCGAGTTCAAAATCTTTTTATTGGCCTTATATAATATTCAAATTTTCTGAGATAATTATTTATTAATTTTAAATTAAGCTAATTTTACATTAGCTTTAAGCCATAATCATCAAAATTAAAATAAATAAACACTTAAAATATATTGGTCTGTGTGTAATGAATCTATATAATATATGAGTTTCACTTTTTGACTTGCAGAAATAATCGATGATTTTCTAATTCATTGAGATGCATCTGCATATATACCTCGTCTGAATTTCAAGTTAAGCACACAGGCTGATACATATTCCTTTTTTTTGATTTCCTATTGTCATTTTTATTATATTCCTTCCAAAACCAAATTTACGCAGTGAACATACTGTATGTGTCTGTTCCTGGGCCGCCGGTGAAGACTGAAGATTGTGGGCAGAATAAATGACAGCATTGTTGGAAGCCTGCCAATGTATCCATGCGTAGTTATTGCACAAAGTGACATGGTGTGTTACCAGGTCGACTTTAATAACCACTCCATGGTGGCATGGCTAATTTATGTCTCTCTGTTGGACAACTTTCATTATTAACAAACTGGAGGGAATTTTCTTTAAACTCCAGCATGCGATTGAACTTGACTGCTAACGCAACTGTAACAGTTCAGTGTGGTCTTTTTGATTAACTTTGAGTTCAGTCCCAAAGTATACAATTTGGCATCGATGTCATCAATCATATACAAATATTTACTCTGAATATATTATGCAGCACATTTCAAACTGAGATAATGTCATTTATATGTTTGAGAAATTATGTGAAATTGAAATATGTTATATATTATATTGCACATACACCGGTCAGCCATGACAATAAAACTATCTGCCTAATATTGTGTAGACCCCCTTGGGCCAATATCAAGATATGGAATATTCCCAGGAATAGGACACACAGTGACCAGTTATCTTGGTCTTGACAAAATTGCTCAGAGCCTTACACTGACACCATATTTCCTGCTTCCAACACATCACTGCCTAATGCATTCCCCTTCGACATGTCCGCTGTAATATGATAATCATTGTTATTCACTTATTCTGTCAGTAATTTTGATGTTATGACTTGATTATACAATAGTTAATTCTGACTGAGCAATATGAATGGGATGTTTAACTACTGTATATGTATCTCTCCATGTCCCAGGTGTTATATTTATTTTTACCTTTATAATTACAGTCAGTTGCAGTATGGATGAATGTAGGTCACTACATACGATACATAGGTTCGAATAAGCGAGTCATGGGAGAACGTTTTGCAAAAAAACACCTCTGATAATGTTATGTCATTTTAAAAACATTTTGTCTGCTTAATAATTTCCAATGTCATTCCAAATTGCCGTTTTTCCAATTGTTATCCCAAATATTATTTTATTGCCACCTGATGCCACCAGTTGCATAAAGTACTCTGCCTAATGCCAGCTACAAACCTAACTAGCTTCTAATGCAAGGCTGAATTCCAAATCCCTCTCTAAACTCAAATCAAGGGCATCACTTTGTGTGTTGATCAAGTGATTGTACACCATCGTGCACTAGCTTAGCATTTAACACCATTTGGGATTAAAGCCTGTAGCATAGAAGTTAACGGCACTGATATTCTAATGCAGAATAAGTGGAAATATAAAGAGAACTTCATGAGATTTACAGGACTGTCCACGTCACCTCTTCTCTTCACATTTTGCTTCCATAGTACAGATATAAATATGACATTGAGATTGTGGTCAATGTTAAAATTATTGTAACACATAAAATATAACAAATATGCCACTGGGAATTGCATGAATAAATGTTTTTTTTTTTCTATGAAAATTAAAATATATATATATATTTTAAGGTAGATTTCAGTGGTTTCCAGTCATTTCCAATCTATACTAGTTGACAAGGAGCGCTGAATCTCTTTCTCACAGATGCATTATTGTCTAACCCATGATCTCAAAAAAAAATTTTTCAATGAGAAACAGACAACACAGCCTCAGTATTTGTGGTCAAGTATTGGAACACAAGGTCCCATCATAAATGTGGACATTGTGTTTTAATATAAATTTACATTTATAAATTAATTTTACAGTCATTGTAATTCCCAATGGCATCATTCCAATGTAATTAATAGTTGCATGTGCAGTTGACTTGAAATGATTTATACTTATAAAGAGCTTGTATGAGAGCTTGCTCAACCACTGCACTTAATTCAAGTAACCAGTCAATTTTCTAAATTAACAATAACTTAAGTAGGACTTTCTCCTTGAAATGTATATGCTCTAGACATTATCACTACTGCTATTATACAGTATAATCATTTCGCTCCTTCACACTAAATGAAGAAGTGTGTTATTTTCCATTAGCTAACTAATCGAATCAGAATCTGATTTAATTGGCCATTTAGAAGGAATTTATCTTGGTTGTTGCTGACAGAGAAAAAGCAAAAATGAAATAAAAACCTATAGTGAAATGGCCTTATTTAATAAACAGTATGTATGTGTAGTTTGTAGATTACATTCTTTACTTGTATAATGTCTCATTGTGCATTTTTGATTATAAACACATATTTAATGTAAAATAATTCTCCAAACTTGATCACATAAAAATCGAGGTCACAATATGGACCTGCACAATTATTAAATCGCTAAAGGCTGCAATTTTTTTGGATGTATTTATTTTGTAAATAACTTAGTTCATTAATAAATATTGGCAAAAAATCTGTCAAAATAATTGTATTGTGATTATTTGAGCATATTGTTCCACCCATATGGCACCAGTTTAGTCAATGTGTTCAGATTTCTGAATTGTTATGTTATAAACAGTTTTGTTTCACAGATTTCCAAGCCTTTTGCAATTGCGGTCTGTGGGCCTCTTTCATTTCCACTATTCACTACCAGTGACACCCTAACTGCAAACCTTGCACACAGGATTTTTCATGTTTTCTAGCAGCTGGAAAGAAAACAGGATTTCACCATGTTAAAAAGATACTAAGAAATGTCTCATTCACTGCTCCACTCTAGAGCCGGCAGGTTCCGTCCTCCTGTCCCCCTGCCTGGACCTTATTCACACAGACACAATAGAGCTAACAGTTTGTGTGGGTAGGCGTGTGTGAACTGTCAGATGTATGTGCAGTAGAGCGGTGAGCAAAGCATTTATGTATATGTGTGTAAGTGAGCTGTAAGCAGTATTTAAGGTGGGTGTAAACTTCAAGCAGGAGCAGATTAAGTCCGTGTGATCATCTCCATGTGAAACCAGTAAGGCTTTCTATGACTAATAGGATAAAGCTGGGCTGCCTGGCTGACTATGAGCAGTTCACAGCAGGTAGTTCAGCACTACTGCTGCCCCCACAGTTTAACCATGGAGAACCAGTACACCGCCCCATCACACAGCAAGCTCAACTCGCAACAGCCTGCCTACATCACAAGACTGTATATTTGACTGTTTTATAATAAATCTGGTTGATGTTTTATGATATTATTCATATTATTTCTTTTATCATAGGTAAATGTTTTATATTTTAAATTGTCCAAAATAGTTACATTTAACTCTCATCATATTCACTAGATAGTCACCTAGAATGATTTCCTATTCACTGGTGTACCTTGTCAAGAGTTAATTTGTGACATTTTTTTGGCCTTCTTAATGCACTGTAAAAAAAAAAAAAAAAAAAAAACAGGCTGCCTCACTAAACTAAAACGTTTAGTCACAAGTTGCACAGCTTTTTTAAGTTTACTCAATTTTTAGAGAAATTTGCCGAACAAACAAAATATTTCACATTGCTGTTTAGTTGACACATTGTGAACCCGGTTCAAAATCTTTGGTTGACTCAACTTGTAATTCAAATATTTAAGTCAATGAAGGTAAATTGCTGGCTCAACTTGCTTTTTATCATTTATTCAGTCTGTGTCTCCAGCGTTTTCAAGAACACCACTATAAGAAGTTGGGCCTACAATAGAGTATTCACACATTCAACATTTATCTAGTTGGATTTTTTGCAGTTTGTGCTTCAGACTATCAACTGTCTTGTGACGAGTAGCCTTATTAGTGCAACTAAAACTATTGTACTGTACAGTAGTAATGAAATGGCTCTTATGAGAACCGTCTCAGGAAGGGGAGACCAAGCCCTACCACTGTTGCAGAGGATAAGTTTATTAGAACGACCAGCCTCAGAAATCGCCGATTTACACCACCTCAGATTAGAGCCCACATAAATGCTTCTTTGAGTTCAAGACGCAGTCTAACATAGACGGAGCAGTTAGAACAAAAACAGACCGAAGAACAGTTTCCCCTTCAATCTGACGACAAGCTTTCTTTCAAGAATATTTTTATTGATTTTAAACAGGGATATAAAAGAGTAAACATGTAGTGTTTCAATGCACACTTTATAAACCCCTTATACAAACCCCTTTATCAACCACCCCACCCCTCCCTGACTCCAGGAATATTTAAACAAACAAAAAAAAAACATGGAGCAGGAAGTCTGGGTTTTGCGTGCAAAAAAAAGGAAAACTTTAAGAAACTTTCACTTTCCTTAGTTTATCGGTCCAAATTTTGCTTTACAGATATACAAAAACTTGGTTTTGTGCACAATGCTCTTCTTTTGGGTAAATCACAAGCGTTCAACAGCCTTGAACAGAAAATGCTGATAAGACAGTTTCCAAAAGAAGTTTTAATATAACTAAATACGAATATGAATAATTTTTGACTGATCCGGTGATCCTTTTTCTTTTTTTAAATCAGTGACTTTATTTTTTATTTATTTATTTATTTTTCACTTGGGTGTTAAAAGTTGCACTCGAGTTGAGTAAATACTGCTGGATAAAATACGAAACTGTCCGTCTTTATTTCAGGTTACAAAGCAACAAAATGTGATTATTTTAAAAGGAGGTGATTATACACACTGTATATACTGTACTGTACTGTTTAAAGGTCATGAGGCACTTCATTTTTCCATATTAAATGAAATACAGTTATGTAGACTAAATGAAAGGAATTTGAACAAATTTTTATAGTGACAGCAAAGTGCCTAAAGTTGCAATTGAAAAATGTATTGTTTATGTGACAAAACTCAACAACAACCTCTTGTCTGTTCCCAACACTCAGTATTCAGCATCACCAGTATACTAATCACCGGCCTGATCATCTGTCATTATCTGCACCTGTTTCCCACTGGTTCATGCCTTGAGTCAGATTTTTTTTTACGCTTGAATAATTCATAGGTAACAGTGTCCCGTTCAAACCATGCAGACTTTTTGTGCATGTTCACCCCATGCTAAGCAGGTGTGAGTTTTCAAACTGTATGTTGGAAAGCAAAGCCTACATTTCTCACACAGGGTGTAAATATTTTACAATCAAGCCAAGCGAGGACTTTTTTATTCTTTCATAAAGGTAAATAACAATAAGGTGAATTTTTGTCTCTGCTTCTCAACAGCCAGACTCTTTGCGTGTTCTTATAGGCTATAGTGTGTTTGCTATAGAATGTGGGTTGATGTTGCTCAGACCTAACCCTAATTAGATCTCTTTTGCATGTCTTTTAGGGAGAACCAAAGAATACCTCATGAAAAAAAAAAAAAAAAAAACACACACACACACTGCCGGCCCCTTGTTTTGCTTTAAGGGCTTTTGTATTGTGTGTGTGTATTGGACACCCAACTGCGTATGTTAATGCCTGTTAATTGGCTTTGCTGTCATGCTGTGCAGCACACAGTGCTCCAGCAACACAGGCTTTGAGGTGGTTTTCTCAGCTTACTTCTCAAGCAGGAGAGCCAATTTGGCTTTTTCTAATCCAAGACCTTGGTGAGTATGTTATTCAGTGCATTATCTTTTTTCTTTTTTTTAAAAAGATATTTATTTGGTGAAATTAGAGAATTGATTTAAATGCATAATTAGTCTATGTTTTGCAGTAGAGAAAGATGGGCACACTTTTATTTTATAATGTAAAAATGTTTTATTTAATTTTATGTCTTTGCATCTGTTTGTTGATTTTAGAGTATGAAGGAAGATTTAACCTGCTCACAGAAAACAGGATGCTGGTTGCCTAAAACACAGTGCATATGGGTCAGGATCTAGGTTGAGTCTTTTCATGTTTCTTCTAATGTGTGATACTTGAGTAGGGAGGTAACTGGACGAGAGACTTCCATGTATAAAAAGCTTGTAATGGGTAAGCTGCACACTGCTGGTAAATGAGGACTGGTACAGTGTTTTGGCTACGGTGAGCCAGTCACTGGATCTGTATCAAATAGAATTTCTGTGACATGTGGTAGAATGGGAGATACGCAGCCTGAAAATGTCCCTGAAAAATCTCCAGGACTTGTGTGATGCAGTGATATTTTTAAAACAGTGCAATGACATGCCACGGCTGTGTGAGTGCAAATTAAGGCTGTGTGAGTGCAAAGTGAAGCCCAACTCCTTATTAGTATACTGAGATTAATCAAATGTCTTGTGAATATCTAATAATATTTTGGGTATTTATCAGAACTGTGGAGATTTTCATTGAGATTTCCATTATCAGAACATATTCAGAGGCATATTACATTTTAAGTTATGAAGGTTGGGATTAGGATTGGCACCCTGTTCAGGGTGTACCCAGCCTTGTGCCCTAAGTCTCCTGGGATAGGCTCCAGGCCCCCCGTGACCCTGAATACAGGATTAACGTGAGTGAGGTTGGGATTAATGTGTACTTAATAAAAATAAACTTTTTAATAATACAGATCTTCTTGCTAGATCACAGTTACCTGGAGTGCATGACACATGTCCAGAAATAAAGGTAATGACCTGTAATTTTCCTTGTTACATGAAGGGTAGATCTGTTGAATCTTTAGTTTTTAATCTGTTATTTGAGAAGGAACATATTGTGTGCATTTAATTAGCTTTTTATATAGACTACTGACGGTTCGAAATTACGAAAGATGTCATTTTAATGGAAAACCCCAGCAAAAGGGAAAATTAGCCTACAATTTGATTTTTCTTTTTCTGACTGTGTAGCTTTTCACTAATAAATGCAATGGCCTCCATTGACCCTAGTTGAACTACAGAAGTTCCTAGATGGATAGATGGATGAAGCCTTTCGCGACTCAACCACTATACATTATAGGGACAAAAGCATTTGGCTAAGCCTGTTAATTATAGAATTCAGGTGTTTATCGCCAGTGAAGGACAATCTTAACGCTTCAGCATACCAAGACATCTGGGTAAATGCTTTGCGTCCAACTGTGTGGCACCAGTTTGAGGAAGCCCCTTTTCTATTCCAACACGACTGTGCCCCAGTGCACAAAGCAAGGATTATAAAGACATGGTTTGATGAGTTCGGTGTGAAAGAACATGATGACTGGCCCGCACAGAGCCCGACCTCACCCCCATCGAGCACCTTTGGGGTGAACTGGAACGGAGCTTGTGAGCCTAGCCTCATTACCTGACCTCAGGAATGTTCTACAGAATAAATTGGCACGCATTTCCACAGAAACACTCAAAAACCTCGTGAACAGCCTTTCTAGAGGAGAGGAAGATTTTATAGTTGCAAAACGGGGACCAACTGTTAACCTATATCGCTCGCATACTCGACCACAGATGTTATTCTCGGTATTTGTGCTGTAACAAGCTGGAGTGCTTCGCTTTTATAAGCGGTGCGTGTTGTGAGCCCCGCCCCCTGCGCTCTGATTGGTTGTTCCCCGTGGCTCGCTCTCCTCAGCGACTTTCAGTTCGTCTGGCTCGGACTGAGCAGCGGCAAACAGCGCGTGAGTGCAGTGCGCCTTCATACACAGGTCGCAGCGCTCAGTCTGCACACACACACACACACACACAGACGCGCACGGCTTTGTGCACACCAATATAGTGTACACAAATGTTATGCTGACTTTTCCAGAAGAAGGATACTATTATTCGTCTCTATCATTTTCTTAAAAAAAAAAAAAAAAAACATTTTTAAAACTGAATTTCTGACTTGTGGACAAATGAAATATCTGTTTATTCTCTGGAGTGTACAATGATGCTCAGGATGGACCTCTACCAAATCATCACCATGACGGTTGTGTCGCTGCTGCTAGTGCTGGCAACATTACCAGGTAAAATGTATACATCATATTTATTCATAATGCTATGTTTATTTTGTCTTATTTACCTTAATACATCTTTCTCTTCGCTTATCTTGTACACCATTTCATTCTGTGTCTTTTTGCAACATGTTTACTGGATGCAAGTAAATAAAAAAAAATAGCTCTTTGATATTTTTAATATTTCTCCTCTTTGATGTTGTTTTGGTTTATGAGTCAGCACTTTGTATATATTTTTTAACAGTAATGTAACGTTTTACATCTGAAGTCCAAGTTCACTATAGTTGTGCAGCCCCAAAACATGGCTGGAACATTATTACTCTCTGTTCCTCAACCATTGCTTTTACCTTAAGCACCTTACCTTTAGTTGCATACATTTTTTTTACTGTAAAATATGAGCTAAAATTATTTTTTAAAGAATTTATATACAGCTGAAGGATGAATAGATGAAATTGGGGTCTGGGGAAATATTTATCTTTTATTTCATTAAGTATAACAAAATAGATTCAATTTAGATTTAGATAACCTTAAACCATAGAGAAACAATAGGACAGCTGATGAGGTTTGTATTCTCTGTAGCCTCCTTTTTTGTTTTATGACTCTGGTGCTGGTATTTATCCTCATATCTAGTCCTTTATGATATATTACATAGTCTACAGATATTTTATTGTGCATGTTTGTATATTTATTTTATTTTATTGTTCAACTATCATGTTTATAGCCATACCGCACTGCACTGCATATGTCTAGTCTTGTTATATTGATGCTTGAGCTTTCTGTGGGATCCTATCTAAACTGACATTAAATCTTATTGAACTTTATTAAACACATTACAGGCTGCTGCCAAGAGTCTGAGTCACCAGACGCAGTGAAATCATGATGCAATATACTCTGAGTTCATGTAAAGCTTTCTTCATTAGATCAGGATTTAGTAAAGTCGGCATGATCTGTAATTAGGGGTATAAATACTAACGTATTTAAAGGTTCTACTCTGTGTGTGTAATTGACATGGCAAATGTGTGTTGCAATGTGTGTATTAAGTGTATAACTCAGTGGTGTACAGATTATTAGATCTTTGATGTATCTGATGTTAGCTGGTTAATGATATGGATAACTGTATGTATATACAGTTTATATATACAGTACATATAGTTTATAATATTAAATATCATATCGAATTTCAAACATTTTATTCCAGAACCCTTCATAACCCGAATCTCATTAAGATCCAGTCAGTACATCTGTTTATGCCTAGTTTACAAAATGTAATTATTACAAATCTTAACTTTTATTAAGTAAGATTGAGTTAAAAAAAATAAATATTTAGATTTTATTTGAATTATTTAATAAATCAGTGTGTTGGGCACCTAAAACACAAGATGAGTCTTCCTTGTACTCGATAGATAGGTGTTAGTATTGAAGCTGAACTTTTTCACAGCACCAGATTTGGGGATTAAAGTAGCAAGTTCATGGGCATCATTGCGAAGCAGACAGACAGACCTGGGCCAGACAGTGGCACTGACCTTTGGCCCTGACCCCTGGCACACCCCAACACCCCTCATCTCCATAAGACTAAAATACTTAGAAAGGTTCAGGGGAGGGGGATGGCTGCTCTGATTGAGATCTCATTAAAAGGGGCGGCAATCCCTGCAGCTGCCTGAGACACAAACACACGCACACACAGGCACACACACGCACACACACATATCTCTATAGAGTCACAACCGAGCTACTTTTAATCCAACAAGGCTCCCCTCTGCTTCAGGGGGTTAATCCAAAAGATCCACACAGCATGCGGCTCAGGCTCAATCCAGCAATGCACAGGAGGGAGGGAGGCAAAGCATCTATTCTCTCTGCCCTGTGGATCAACTGCTCTTCTGCTATACACTCATGTGCTGGGTCTGTCTTATGTTTACCAATTTGAGACAAAATTAATTCAATGCTGTGGGAAATGTGCTGCTGGGAATATGCATTAGGGCCAAATGCTGAGTTCTTTATCACATGCAAGGGATAAATCTATGGGGAAAGGGATTATAAAACAAATGAGTGTTTCTTAGCAGATGGTATTAAATATAGAGGATTGCATCAGACTGAATATAGGTTATGTTGCTATATTGCAGTTGATGGAATATGTTTTGTCAGAAAACTATGGCTCAGAATTAGCAGCAGTTGTAGGCTTCGTTTAACATTTCCCTAATGAAAAAAATAGCTTTTTTTTTTTTGCATTCAGAAAAAAGCTTACCAAAAATATACCCATTCTGCATGCTTTCATTTGCAGTTACTAAAGAGGTTATCTACAAAAATGTAGTCAAACAATGTAAATGTTAGCCTCACTGCCTTTTATTTGATTAACACTTTTAAGCACTTACCCCTCTTATGTGAGAAGTGTCTCTTGTGTGTTTCAAGAGCAGCAAACATAATAAAGTGAACAAAGATACAAAGATGTCAGTGTAGAATTTACATTTAAATACAATATAATGGGACACATCACCATAACCATGTGTTTCTTACAGACTTGCAGAAAATATATAAATATATATAAATATAAAACTGTAGTTCATATCATTCCTTAAAGTAGCATGGCTAAGCCTGGCGGAATGATTATGTGATATCATTTATTTTTGTAGTGGATGACAAAGTGAGTGAAAACGAAATGCAAAGAAACCGAGCTCAAAAAACAAAAACGTGTCCTTGAAAGGTGATGACGGAGATAAGAAGACCGATAATGGCAGATAAAACATATCCCAGATCAGATCAGGTTGATCCTTTGGTAGGTCAGTTAATTAATATAAGGCTGTTGATGAGTTATATTCATACCCTCTAATTGTTTGTTAATTTAATTACTCCTCCCATTAAGTCCCAGGGGGTAGTGAGGAGGATGTAAGTACATGCCTCGCAGTTAATTTGACCCAAACCTCAATCGGAAATGTCTTGTGTCTTATACACACCCATTCCCCATTTGGCCTGCACACTTTAATGAGCATCCCTCTTTAAACAATAGGCAAGAGCTGTGCGTTTGTGTGCCTGCACTGGCAGCGAATGGGCACAAAGTCCGCCAGCCAGAGCGAGGAGTTAACTCCCATTAGAGACACAATAGGCCTGCCGCAGGCTCCTTCTCTCCTGCTGCGTTTGGGCTTAGAGCTCCACAGACAGAGTCCCTCTGTCCCAAACTATAGAGATCATGGCACTGTGTTTATACTTTGACCAACTACTGAGGCTATGGAAACACAGAGGCTGTGGAGGCTCTGTTACGTGTGAAAGAGGCAGCAGGGTGTTTTGCTCATTCTATGCAGTGGCCTATAAAACATTTACAACGGGGGCCATAAAAGAAGATTTAAGGATCTAGCACAATATACGGTAATTCAGACTCTTTTAAACCTGTTTAGGTTACATTCGGCCTGCCTTTTGTCCTAAAGTGAAGTTGTCTCATAATACATCAGTGACCTTTTTTAATACATAGCAACTTTTCCCCTTTTACTTTTAAGGATATTCACAGATGTTTAAAGCGTAGGCTGTTTTAAGGCTATATTTGGTCTAATAATGTAGACAAAACACTGAATATATTATGTGCTGCTAAATGTGCAGTTTATTTAGCGGTGCTTGTGTGATGCATTCTATCCAAATAATAGCACTGGGAAAAACTGCTTTATGAATTAAACTGTGACTGAAGGCTGTAAGCAGTGGCTCCCAGAGAAGAACATCTCAATTTCAGATTTTGCGACAGAATTTCATTTGTCTAGGCCTGATGTTACGGACCTTATGAAAGGACACCATCAATAAGAGGATTTAACCATGTTTGTCCTCTCTGTATCACCCAGAACCCCCAAGTCTGTTTGTAGGGGTTTCAGCATGAGGCAGGCCCGCAAAAAAACTGTGAAGTTCACGGCCAGCTTTTAGAACAATAAACAAAAGAATAGGGTGCATTCTGGGCTTGAGCTGCCAAACACAAGCTGCTCCCTCTCCCTTGCCCTGCACCCACTCTCTCATGACCTTTAGGGCCTAGGGTCACAGTCTACCCATGGGGGAGGGGTTTGATGGGGTGTGTTGTGTCCAAGTGAATATCCAAAGTCCTCTGTTTATTAATGACACCCAGATGGGAGGTGAATTTATCCCCAAACTTGCTCTCTCAGTCACACGCAGGGCCAGGAGGTCCCTTAGTGCTTTACGAGTGGATATGGGCTCGCTATTGTGGAAGTGTAGAATGCAGATGGCGCTGTAGGCATAACTAAGTGGCTCTAATGTAACAAAGAAGCCATTGTCACCATCATACTGCTTAACCTCCTACAAAGTGTAATCAGGAAAAGAGTGCAGAAAAAATAACCTGATCAGATAAATGGATCTCTTGTGAATGTGTCTCTTTAGATTCTAGTGGATAGCCTGCGGAGATGTTTTAGTCGATACAAAGCCAATAGGAATAAGGTGAATTGTTCCAAGCCTTTGAATTAAAACAGTACTATAGTGAGAACTATTATCTCACTTCTATTATGGCTACATCTCACATGTCATAATCGCCTAAACAGATGTAAAGTCTAATATTAAGTTATAAATCAAGCAACTTCTGGACGATGTTCCTGTTTTAGTTATCTAACGTAGAGTAGGTTTTGAATCAGTTCTGTGTCCTGTAGTTCATCTGATCTGTGTGCTCTTTGGAGAATGAGAAGGCAATATTTTACATTTGATAAAGAGAACATGCAGATGGGTAACCAATAAAAGGAAAACCCAGAGTCTCTATTAGACTGTGGAGAGCACTATGCTGGTGTGCCTTGTGTGACTGCTCATATTCATCCTCTAATGAAACAGTTCTTTATTGATGGAAATCCTGACTTCTGCCAGGATGACAGTTTTTCATCCATAGGGCACAAAATGTTCCTGAATGATTTGATGTGTATTAAAGGCCATGTAAATCATATTCTCAGAGTTAAAACAAAGAGTTACCAAATCTCAACCCAACTGAACACCCGTGGAGCAAACCTGTAAGAGAGCACTGTGACTCGTATCAATTCAGTTAACATCTTTGAGGAAAATGGAGGAAAATGGTATTTGCTTGGCTTGTATTGGGTTAACTTTCATAAATCTGTGGACATTTTAATGTGTGGATGGGTTCATTTGTCAGTTGCATGTTTCAATGTGTTGCAGATTGAATTGCACATTAAGGATTTTTTTTTGACACACCTGACATTTTGAAGATCAGTCATGTAGTAGTTTCAAATGTTTAAAGTTACACAAGGCTGCTTTAAAAAGTTGCAGTATCTTTTGGAGCAATAGTATTCGTCCCTCCAGGACAGTTCCACAGAATTGTAAAATGTATGCCAACGTGCACTGAAACTCTTCTGCTGGATAACTAAAACACTTTTTGTTGATTCTGTGGAATTTGCCTATCTGTCAATTTGTAGCAATTTGTAGATAAAAAAGCTAATGAAGTTTAGGTTCACTCTCAGAATTATGTATTTTACGCGCTGGTAGAAAATCAGTGTGTTTGTGGTTGAAAGCTGAACTACAGTATACTATCCATAAGTACCAGCATGGCATATACCTGGCATGTACCTGATGTACCTCCTGTGCTTGTAGATAATGAATAGGCTCCAGAATTTAGAGTTAGTGCTATTGATATGCTTCTGATGCAAACTTTAGAGCTATTACAATCCTGCTTGTGAGAATGTACATGAGTGCAAGACGGGACAGAAAGACAGATGAACTCAGCAGCTGGAGGTGAATGATTGAAGAGGGTAATGATGTCCTGAGGAGCCAGAGAATGGTGATAAGTATAGAAAGGGCCAGAAGGCTAGACAGCAGTTCATGATGATGGCTTCATGGGGTCATCATATGTGCTGAAAGGTGACAAACTCTCAATTCCACAATTGGGTACATTCAAGTTCAAGTGCGACTGGAGTGTTTTGTTGTGTCTTTTTGGGGACAGCTGGGAGAGGGAGTATTTGGGTGCAGGGTATGCGAGGGGTCGGGGTCTGCATCGGTGAATCACCCAACACAGACATCCCCCCCAAAAAAAGAGAGAATGAAGGGATGGGCGTGTTGGCGGCACAGGGACAGAGGCGAAGTTTGAGTGATCGGGTGGCATGGGAAAGTCACCCCCAAGTTCAAGTGAAAAGGGGAAAACGTGCTGGGGGCAGGGAGAGAGGGCAGATGGTTCCACAGAGTGTGGCGGGGGACTATGAGATTTGGGGGTGGGGCATGGGTAATTATAAAGTGGTGGGAGCGAAGATGGAGTACTATCACTGGTCTACCCCAAACCCCAAATCATGTGACCCTGCTGCCTTGTCCCTCCACCCTTATCCCCTCCACTTCTGACATTGCCTTGGCTTTGGGTGCTTGAATGGGTCTGTGGCATTTGGCAGCATTGTGTTGCTGTTTTGGGTGAGATGGAGAGGGATGGGGGGTGCTAACAGAGCCATCAATCAGACCAGGGAAAGTCAAGTGCAAGTTCAGCTGAGATGAATAGCCTGGAGCAGCCCCTCTTCAGCCAGCCTGCGGCCCCTCCTGCGCTGTTGTCCCCAACTTTCTCATGCAAACACCCGGTAGTGTGTAGAAGGAATGAAGATGTCATTGTGAAATTCCCAGCCTCAGACCAATTCCTCTGCCTATCTCCTGCACTCTCGTACAATAAATCAATCTGTGGCCAAACACTTTCAATCATTAATGAAGATCTTAGTGACATGAACTGACACAGAATAATCAGTACTATGCACTAAATATGCAACAATTGTTAATTTAACTGCCTAGGAAATGGTGGTTATTACACTTCCAGTTCTTTAATGGTATTACATTACTCCTGATAAAAGGGTGTCATAGGTCCCTCGCTTATCTCTTGGCAGATAAACGAGCAGTGAAGTCAGTGTTGGTGTTAAACCATACTTTCTAATCAATTACTGTAATATGAACCACCGCTCCTCTCTCTGGCCAGCATTCTCAGCCTGACCTTTTCTGGATTTACAGCTGCGTAAAGCTGAGACTGAGAGTACATGGGCCTCTGAGAGTCAAGCTTCTGAGACCTTAAGGGCCTGTTTTTTCAGGCCCTTAAGTTAAAATTATATCATCTTTATATTTTATTTGTTCCAGTGAGAATAGAAAATGAAATTTGTCATTCATTTAATGATGTTATTTTTGCTTTATCAGCTCATCATCACCTTCATCTTCATCATCATCATCATCATCATCATCATCATCATCATAATCATCACTATGAAGCAGTCTTTTCCTGCCCCAAGATTTTCATCTCATTATCAAAGCAGGATTTCAGCTACTCTAACACTTTTTTACCATTCGTAAGCACCTGCTGCACATTTTACATTAAAACACTAAAAAAAAGCTGTGCTCAATCCCACCTGACTCTTCCGCTCTTATTTCATTTCTCTCACAGATTTAGGCAGCACATCTGAGCTAGCCTTCATCAAAGAACCCCATGACATCATCGCTGTAAGGGACCGCCCCTTGATGCTGGACTGTGAAGTGGAGGGAGAAGGCCCTGTTACCATCACCTGGCGGAGGAATGGCGTACCTGTGCAGGTGGGCCCCAGAGTGGCCGTCTTAAGCAATGGCATGCTCTTGATCCGAAACTTCCAGAAACGGCGCGAGAGCAACGAGACCGATGCGGGAGAGTATGACTGTGCTGCACAGAACCGCTATGGCATGCTGATCAGCCGTAAAGCACGAGTGCAGTTTGCATGTGAGTGGCCCTCTATTTATACATTCATAGTGTTTATTAAATGTTCTGACTGAGTTCTGTTTGCTTAAATGAATTGGTCCTGTTCATCTGTGTTTGTGAAATGGAATGAGGTTATGGTCTTCACACTTTCAGTGCTGGAAGGATAACTGCACTTTGTCCTTGTGAACACATTGAACCTGCAAATTCTATTAAAAACACATAGGGATCCTTAACCTTATTCTTGCATACACAATTCTTTGCTCCTTATTACTGGGACTTACATTAGACCAGAAGCTACTAAGAGAATCTCTTACTTTTAAAACTGGCCTCCTTTATTGATCACATGTGCCTTGATGTTAGAGAGGTCACTGAATGGTTAAGACTTTGACCTACTAATCAGAAGGTTGTTCAGAGGTGAGTTCAAATCCTGGCCCATAAGCCCTCAACATCGCAGGTGTTTACTGTCTTTGGAAAAAGGTGATTAGTAAAATGTGGGGAGTGAAGGAGGTGGGCTCTTAAACACACTGTGTTCAATCAGTTGTTTTCAACTCTGCTTCCTGCCAGCTCTTCCCAAGTTTCACACCCACCCAGACTCCATGACCGTGGATGAAGGAGGGGTGGCACGCTTCCACTGCGCCATTAATGGAATCCCCGAGGCTAGCATCATGTGGGAGAGGAACAGAACCACACTCAGCACTGATAATGACAGGTTACAAACCCACACACACTGTATCCACAGTTAGCACAGTGCTGTCAACATTCTCTACCTTATTTGTATAGTGTGGATAAATACAGGTAAACACATGCTCAGGTCTATGTTAAATTGCTCTCTCTCTCTCTCTCTCTCTCTCTCTCTGCAGGTATACTCTCCTGCCCAATGGCATTCTGCAAGTCACCGGCGTGCGTCATGAAGACAGTGGAGTGTATCGCTGCGTAGCCAAAAACATCGCTAACACACGTTATAGTCATGAGGCCCTGCTTACAGTCACTGGTGAGAGCAGCAGCAACGCGTCTTATGTCTTCCACTTGCCTGTAAAGATCTATTTTTCAGTCTGTTTTTCTGTGTCTGCACAGTGGCAACTCCTCGTACCTACAAGGATCCAGTGATTCTCTCAGGTCCTCAAAATCTCACCATCAATATCCATCAAACTGCCATCTTAGAGTGCATTGCCACAGGCAACCCCCGACCAATTGTGTCCTGGAGCAGGCTGGGTAAAATTGAGACCTTCTGATACAAATGCTCATAACATGCTACAGTTTTACACGCTGCACCTCTATCACAGGATAATGGAGGCTACTGTATTAAAAAAGAGCTTTTTTGCTCTGTAGCAACATACTGTATGGTGCATTATTACAGCATTTTGCAGTCTAAGTGCATGACAAGCAATTTTGACATTTTCTCTTACTCATATGAATCATTTTTATTTGAAGTATACAGTGTACTTTTAATTTACACATTTGATCTCTTCTCTGTATGTGTGTCTCTTTCAGATGGACGTTCTATTGGAGTGGAAGGAATCCAGGTGTTGGGCACGGGTAACCTCATGATCTCCGATGTTACCCTACAGCACTCTGGGGTATATGTGTGCTCAGCCAACAGACCTGGAAGCAGGATGAGACGTACCGCACTGGGCCGACTGGTTGTGCAAGGTAGGACAAAAAATCCCATGTACATATCTCATTTTTTCTGGCAGTTTTGCTAAGGAAAATGTTTTCCCACATACCTAAATGCATTAGGCAGTTTTTTTTTTAATCACTGGGTCCTGCGTAAACACATTACACACAACAATCTAATAATATATGAGGGCCGTTCAAGTCAATTTGGGACTTGTGATAAAATTTCTCATGATTTAAGGTATAAACCCGACTGAAGGTATAAAAAACTGTTAGCCGCAGTAAAACATTTCAATGGGGCAATAAAGAAGGCTGTATTTCCGTTATTGATGCTGGCGGACGAGGTGGCTCGGATCTCACCGCAGTCATTCTTGTGAATATTCTGCAGTAGAAACAACTGATACTTGAACATCCACAGACAACTTGTCACCAACTTGCAGAAGAGACATATGGGACATTTGAACCATTAAAGGAGTTCCTGGGAGGCCAGAGTTTTAGACATGACACAGGCAATGCATTAGTGTAGCAAGGGATTATATGGAGAAATAAAGGTAGTTATTTCATTCTCATAACTGCTTTCATAACTTCTGCACCCAAAGGACTGTATTTCAATTAAATGTCCCTTATAAGGTATAACAATCAAAAGGGGGGAAAGTGCTTTTAACATTTAAGATGGGAGGTGTAGATTTTAGCTGAAAATTTGAAAATCTACAAGCTTCGCTAAACAAAAATGTCTTCATTTATATTAAAAATAAAATAAAAGATATACAGTTTTAGGGAAAAAAAACATGACAAAGGACTGCATTCTAATTCCTAGAAAGTCATTGTGCCTATATCTTCACTTATAAGCTCATTCACATCTGGGAAAAACACATTACTGACAATATTTATGGATTACATGGACATGAGTGGGATTTTGATTGTCAGCTTAATCTATATCAGTTTCTGCCTCATTGTCTCATCATCTGCGGTAAAGGTCAGCCAGTTCATTTCAACATAATAATAGTAATTTTTGGTAGTCACCCTCTTTTTTTTTTTTTTACTCATTTTTGGGTCTATCACTACTTTGAATAGAATAAATGTAGAGCAAGTAAATTGAATTTATAGCAGCTTCCTTCTACACAGACAGAACATTTTTTGTCTGTCATCATTCATGCAGTTTCTATACTGTAGGTACATAAGTGTATACTGTATATAGACGGTCAGAAGGCATTCATCTTCTGTCGAGGGCTGATCCCTGAGATAGTAGCCCATTATGTAACATATACTGTCTAGGTACGGAATACACACTTCCAGTCAGAAGTTTGGACACACCTTCTAACTCCATGGTCTTTCCTGATTTTTTTCCCTTTCTACACGGTAAAATAATGCTGGTTAGTTTTGTTCTTGCCTTCCTTAGAAGGTCTTCATGAGAGCCGATTACATCATGGTGCTTTATGGGTTTTACAAGAACTGTTCCTGAACAGCTGACCTCCGTGTCTTTAAATAACAACTGTCTGTTGTTGTTGTTGTTGTTACTTAATTAGCTAATGACATATGTGTAATTTCTTAGGTTTGAAAAAAAAAACTAACTTCAGTATTGTTGTAGAAAATGTAGAAAAAGAAATCACACAACAAAAACGTTGAATTAAAAGGTGTGTGAAACTTTTGACAGGTACTGTATGCTTTTTAAATGGAATATGTCTTAGCAGTTAGGACTGCTGTCATTGCGACATTTGGCTAATGTCAAGTATCAAAAGCTGATCATAAGCAACATGCAGCTGCCCTGAAGAGGTCATGTATGAAATGATGAAATGAGATTGGCTCAGGCCAGAACTGGTTGGTTGTGTGTGTACAGCCCCAAGGTAATCCATTCAACCGTATCCTAAATCAGTCCTCACATGCACACCCAGCACACACACACACACACACACACACACACACACACACACACACACACACACACACACACACACACACACACACACACATGCTTATATGCACTGATGTGTATCAAGATGAATGAAAATGAAACTAGGTTTGAGATTTTGGGTAGGCTAGACTAGATGAACCTGCCCCAGGCCTGACTTTGACCTCTAGGCTGAGTTGACACCCTTTCCTTTACACCCCTTGACCCTCTGGATGCACAGACCCCCACACACATATAGACACACACCCACATCTCATAATGAATGACTGGGTCTCCAGCTGGACTCTGATAATGCTATATAAGCCTCTCCAGTGTGTATTACCCACCCTGCCTCCCACACTGGGGTAGGAGGCGGTTCACATAAGCATGTACATATTGTGGTTTGCTCTTAGTACAATCTAGTGCTTTATTGAAATGGCCGAGATTTCAGAACTATTTATAAATGTATGTACATTTGATATGAAATGACAGTTCATGTATAAATACAGAGGTCAATTTTATACTAAATAGTTTATTGTATTAGGTATGATTGCATGTTTATTCTGGTGACTATACGATAAACATATGAGGTAAGCCTACCATTAAAGACTGAATGTCTGTCATTTGTGTCGGAGGTTTTCTACTTCTGTCCTAATAAGACAGTCAATCAATCGCTCCCTCTATCAGCCTTCCCCCCGCTCAGGCTTCAGCAGTGGCTAGATAATGCATTCATTCATTTATTGATTGTGCTGGTAGAGGAACAAAGAAAAGGAAACACTCCTGACATTCCACCTCTCTGCTTCAGCTCCCAGTATTAGTCCTGTTCTTATATTTGCTGCATTTTTGTTTTCATGTCATAGAACCACTGATTAAAATGTCATGTTTCCCAGCGATTTTAATTCACACGCCTTAGGTTTATCTGACGCTCTTGCATCTGTGACTCAGCATCCAGCTTTCAGTATTCATTTATTTTCTACCATATGCAATGATGCAGGTGTTACATGCAGTGACTATGCTGTCTGGTGCTTATTCTTACTTATTCTGCTCATCACACCATCTGCCTTCAGGCTCCCAGACCAGGGCTCCAGTTTTGCCCCAGGCTCTTGAACTTGAGTAGTTTTTTGTGTGTTTGACTGTCTTTGGTCATGGGAAGCTGTAGTTTGCATATAATTGAAATATGTAAATGAGAATTAGTCATGGGTTGGCATGTCCTGACCCTGTCTGCCCTCTGTCCTCATGCTAGGCGAGCATGAACAAGTTCAGCATATGTGGCCTGATATGAGACAGACAATTAAAAGCCATCTGCAGACAGGCAGAGCGAGAGGGAACTTTTAAATTAGCGTTTTACTTTCTTAAGGCAGTAAAATGTAGACAAGTGTTGGGTATCAGTGGTGAGATTTATGCTCAGTTCCACAGAGAGAAAATGCGTGGAAAGTATTATAAATAAGAAGATAAAAGGACTCTACAGAGGGAGAGAATGAGGAAGAGGGGATTAGGCCGGGTTGATGTTTAAAGACGGTGCAGGGTGAGAAAGACAATAAGAGGGTGAGAATGAAAGAATAGGAGAAGGGAGGGGGGGAAAGGAGGGGGAGCAGGGTAATGTGTCTCAGTGTAGGATCACCTCCCACCTTTGACCCCCTGACCTTATTCCAGGAGGCCTCTAGGAAATGGAGTGTGTTACGGGTGGGGGTGGGAGGTTGCCTGGGTGTGGTTGTGGTGCATGAGAGGCTGGGGATTGGGGGGACGGTGATGCTCGCAGTCTTTGGGGACCGCGGGCGGCCTATCGGCGACATGCTGCCGACAAATTGACGGAGAATGACTAGAGAGATGGGAGAGAAAGAGAGAGAGAGAGAGAGAGAGAATGGAGCGGGCCCATTGTGTGTGCACAACAGCGTATTCCGATGTGGTTCTGTCCACTCAACCATTTCCCATGACCATGGACTTCTTCAGCTGAACTTCTCCTGTACGCCGAGGAGCCTCTCAAGTCATCCTTTCTCTTTCAGCACCAAGCTGGAACAAACTACCTCATTCAGCCTGAGAAAGAAGTGTAGTTAGTTCACAATGACGGACAGACTAGTACAGCATCTTGGCGTACGTGATAATGAAGCTTGTGCTTCATTCAGCGCGCCTCTGTTTGCAGAGCATTCAGCTCTTCGGAGTTAATGCTTTCGCTCATGCTTGATGGTGAAGAGCTCTTCAAGCTGCCAGGCAGGACTGATAGGCTGGATTTATTACAAGAACGCATCCCCCTCCCTCTCCCCGCAATGTACTGCCATTAAAATGAGCTCTAAGCACACACATGAGCACTGGCCTCAGTGTATGCATTACACTTCACTTGAGGTTAGTGTGTAAAGATTGTTAAGTGCTCTCTATTCACAGACATAATGAGGTTTGGAAGGGGAGCAAAAAAAAAAAAAAAAAATTTTTTTACCTTCGTTCAGATACGCCCACACACACATGTGCTCTTTTTCTACATTTATTACATGTATATTAATGTATATTATTATTGATAATAGCACCAGTCCTACCTGCCTGTCTGTCAACCTGCATGCAAGAAAAAGCGAATGTAAATATTAAGTCAGAAATGATCATAGTAGCATGTTGTCTACTTTGATCCCTCTACTGTCACGCCAAGGTCTCGGAGAATATTCTACTGTACATGACTGTACATTCTACTGCGTACTTGTATATATGGCTATAGTTATAATTCAAACTCAAACCATATCGAATAGGTCTGGACCTGAAGGGTCAGACAGTGCAGAAACAGAAACACTATGCTTTCAGCGATGGATTTCTTCTTTTGTTCTTTTCATATCTTCTATCTTGCAGTCTTAGTTTAATCCTGCTTTTTTTTTCTTTTTCTTTTTTTTGTTGTTGCTAGAACATGTTTTGCTTTCTATAGGAAAGATCAAGGTTAGACGAATAATTCTTGCTGTTTGTAGGCAATGTATTTGCTTACAGTAATAATTAAAACCAGTCATGCACATTTTAAGAAAAACAATCTCATTTAAAATTTGATCTTATTTAGGAAAGTTCTGTGCCTCATGCTGCGTTTATTTTATGTCTTGAACTGTACTACATTGTTAAGGATAAATGTGAACTCTTTCCCTCAGCTCCGCCTGAGTTCCTGCAGTGGCCACAGTCCGTGTCTAAAGCAGTAGGGGGCAGTGCAGTGTTTACCTGCCAGGCTCAGGGAGTCCCAGAGCCTCACCTCATCTGGTTAAAAAATGGCAAGATCCTCACTCCTGGAGACAACGTCAAACTCACCAACAGCAACAGGTACAGTGTCCTCCACTCAGACTTCTATTCTCCTACAGTAATAGCAAAGTTATTACATGCCATGTTACCAAATCACCAAATTCAGTGCACTTTATTGATTTATTTCACAATTTCCCCTCTGACGATGTTGATGCTTGTTGTTCTGCAGCACTCTGGCTGTGACCCGGATCGCTGCCGAGGATGAAGCCATCTATCAGTGCATAGCTGAGAACAGCGCCGGCACCAACCAGGCCAGTGCACGATTAGCTGTGTCCCTGTCTCCCGAGAATCCACTTCCTGAAGCTCCACAGGATCTGACGGCTACACCGCTCACACACACCTCCCTGCAGCTCAGCTGGAACCAGCCCGAAATCCACGTGACCGACAACATCATCGGCTACGTTCTGCACATACGCATGCTTGGTGGTGAGCGAGGGCGGACAGGAGTTTGTGGGTTTCACTGCGAGACATGGGTTAAATACCCAAGTAAACTAGTGGTGGTGTAAAGATTGTAACAATCATCAGTTACGTATCTGTTAAGTTAGGCTGGAATTCTGTGCAGCAAGATCATCTGATCAATAAGATTCTCATCATTTCATTTCCAGAGCCAGACAGTAAAGAGCTTCAGGAGGCTGTGAGTAAGGACACGTTCCAGCACGAGTTTAATAATCTGGAACCGGCAACCACTTATTCCATTTACCTCAAAGCTTACTCTCCTCTGGGGGCCAGCCAGAAATCCAACACTGTCATCGCCACAACACTAGGGGGCGGTAAGTCACCACACATCACGCTGATGCCACAGAACACTGTCACTGTCACATAAATATTGATTCTTGGAATATTGATTAATGTTTCTTCATGTTTTTCTTTTACTATAGTTCCCACCATGCCCAGTTTCTTCACTAAAGTTCTGAACAGCACAGCAATGCAAATTTATTGGGAACTGCCCAGCAAACCAGGGAAGCTGGAGGGCTTCAAAGTGTCGCACCGTGTCGTACCTCAGGAGCAGTTTGGTCCTGAGGAGCTCTTCCCCAGCCACATCAACACACACACTATCTCTCACCTTGGTTAGCGTTACACACACACACGTACACACACACATACACACACACACACACACACACACACACACACACACACACACATACACACACACACACACACACCATATACTACTATGGTAGTTTTACCAAATGTATTTTTTTGGTCTCTATAATGGGCAAATATGTTACAATTAGGGTAGCATGGTTAGCACTGTCGTCTTGCACTTCCAGAGTCTGGGTTCGATTCCCGGCCAGGGTCAGTATCTCATTAAAAATAAGAGGTATGATGAATACAATGCTGAATCCGTCATGAGTATAAAGAAATAGAAGACCCACATCCACCCTAATTTGCTCTCGATGAGTGATACCAGGTACTGCCCTCCAATGATACCTGTCATTGTGTGCATGGAGTTTGCATGTTCTCCCCGTGCTTGGTGGGTTTCCTCCCACAGTCCAAAGACATGAAGGTTAGGATAACTGGCGTTCCGAAATTGCGCGTAGTGTGTGAATGAGTGTGTGAGTGTGTGTATGTGTGTGCCCTGTGATGGACTGGCACTCTGTCTAGGGTGTCCCCGCCTTGTGCCCTAAGCCTCCTGGGATAGGCTCCAGGCCCCCTGCGACCCTGAATCCAGGATAAAGCTATATAGAAGATGAGTGAGTGAGTGTTAATTAGGATGTTAGGAGGTCCTAAGAAATTTGACCGGTGCCAGGGGTTTTATGAGATGTAAATATTGCTTGTAGGCAAAGAAAACTGTTTAATTACTCACATAAATCTTTATTGAAATTTCCTTTCCTAGTGAATTCTCAGCAGAGAACATTTAGTAGTTCATTTACTCAAGTCAGTTTTCTTTAATACCCTTTCAACCTTCGATTACAACATTTCCAGATAAGTTTGGATTAGCCTTATGGATTATACAGACACATGCAAAACACATTCATGACGTGATGTGATGTGATATTTTATATTAATCACTATATTGATTGGAGTGACACAGCTAATTATCATTTTCTGTGTGGTTTTTACAGAGCCAGGAGCTGTGTATGAGATCCAGCTGGTGGCATTTAATGGGAACGGAGACAGCATGGGTAATAAGCGCCTCGTCTCCCTGGCTGAGAGCGGAACAGGAGACAAGAACAGTGCTGGTGAGCGACACTATACACACCTGGCACTTCATCTCAGGCTTACCTTTCTCATCATTTATATATTTACATAAAGGCTGATATTTATACATGAAATTTGTTTATAATGTATAAATATCGCATGATTACATGCTTTCGGCCGTAGCATCATTTCACGCAGCTCTCTGTAGTGAGCTTTCTCTACCACCAGGTGAGGACAAAATGTTAATCTGCAGCTGTAATGCACTTTTATGTTGAATTCCTATTTATAGTAAGTTTAAAGCACCTTCAGTTGTTTAATATTAAAAACACTTATACACAGCGCATTAGCAGAGATTCTATTGCTTCATTAGAAGCTCGGTTTATGGCCTGCTGGACCTCTGAGATCCTGATGTCTAGATGTTCTCAGGAGGATCACTTTAAAATATTGCCGACTGAAGCGCATTACAGAGCTTCCGTGTTAATGGGTTTGTTAGAAGAAGACGGAACTGTGTACGGGGAGCCATTTCCTATGAGATGTGACTTTAGGAGAGAGCGCTAAATCAAGTTTATTACCACTTTTATCAAAAAGCAGCTCGGCTGATTGGACCTCTGGACCAGTGACAAGGCTTTACATTTTGTTTAAAATGCATGATATAGGTTTTTTCCAGTCTGTCCAGGCTATGAAGAAAAAGTGGTGATCATTATGTGAAATGTCTGTGTGTGTGTGTGTGTGTGTGTGTGTGTGTGTGTGTGTGTGTGTGTGTGTGTGTGTGTGTGTGTGAACAGGAGGGCAAAGCATGTGTAACTGCAGGCAGGATGGAGAGAGCTCTGTAACTGGCATCGTGGTTGGCATCCACATTGGAATGGCCTGCATTATTTTCTGCGTGCTCTTCCTTATGTTCGCATACCGCCGCAGGTGAGCTTTCCACCCCACAAATATTTGCTGTCAGAGAGTCATGCAGTTTAGTGTCAGTGAAGCTTTACCTCTGGTGTTGATCTGTAACCAGCTGTTACTCCTTGGTGTAGACTGGCAGGTATAGCAGGCTAGCATCAGGTTTTGCTAATACTATTTGAAGAAGGATATTGTACTGTTTATGGGATTGGTACTTTAGGTAATATAAATGTCAAATAAGATATGCATGAAAAAAATAATTTTTGACCTTATCGTTATTACAAATATCAGATCAGGACTTTTTCTTGTGATTTAAATGATTGTTAAGTTCATGATTTTTGCTATAGACTCTAATAACACTTAGAGTCCTAATTAGATTTGATTTATTAATACAAATTTTTATACATAACAAAACTAATCACATTCACTTATAGGTTGCTTGCCTGTTTCAGTGTTCTCCATATACAAATTTTATTTAATAAAAATAAATGATCCTTATTTAATGAAAAGAATTTGACCGATTCAGTTATCAAAAGCAATACAGACGGATGTCATTCCATTTATACGAATAACGTCAGATGGAAACATACAGGGTAAACTCTAACATCTGTATGTCTGAATTATCACAGACTTGCAAATTTTAGACCATCTTAAAAAAAAAGACTCATCAAAAATTTACATTTTACTTTTGTGAGATTTTTCACAAATTTTCGTGATATTTAATAGTACATATGATTTCGACACTGCACATATTTTCACCAAAGTATACGTATTATTTTTAACTCTTGACTATATCTACCTGTACTGATACACATGATGCCCGTGTGTGTTTGTTTGTGTGTACCAACGAGTAGCTCATTTTGCAGAAAGGGCACCCAGGATGAATGGAGAGTACCACATAACGGAGCAGGACCACTGGGAGACGTGGTACCTAAAGAGGGAGCGATACGCACCACTGAGGCTATTGAGCTAATGCCACAGGTAAACACCGGCACATAAACACAACCGAATAGCCCATTTCTACTACTGCTGTTCTCACTGCTTCTAAGTAGCGCATTACTCTGATCATAAGCACTTTCTAAATAGCAGTAGTGCCAATAAGCCATGTGTCATTTGCTCTGTGTTCACAGCTTCAGAGCAGCTCTGCAGAGAGCCAGGCTGCAGGGGCACACTGCCAGGTTCTCATTGAGCAGCAACCCAACTGCCAACAAGGCACGAGTACAAGCACAGGCACAGGCACAGGCTGATAACCAACCCCTTACAAACATTTCTTTTCCCTCCCTTACACCTCCCCAAGTGCAGTGCTTGGCCACTCCATGTCACACTATTCACCAAAGCCTTATTCCAGCCTTGCCCTCTTGAGCAGACATTAATGCACACAGACACGAGACCACACATACATTCTGTACACACATCTGGTGTATGACTGTACTGAAGTAACTGTATATGTATATATAGAGGAGGATATCTATTTAAGCTATTTAAATAAGCTAAGTCATACTGTTTTCTGCTCTTAAGTGTGGTCCAAACTCAAGGCCAATTTCTCTCAAAATTACATATTAGTAATAATATAGATTTAATGTTCATTTAGTTTTCATGATTGTACAGATAAGAAAGGGCAGTTGCTGATTATGTTTGTTCTTCATTTTTTACATGGGAATTTCGAAAGTGGAACTAAATTAAATGTGTTCTGCTGCTGCTAAAAAAACTGCCAACCTGAATATTCCGAGGCCTTAGCATGACTGAACAGATGCTGTAGATTCCTGTTTTGCATGAACGTAGATATTGTTGTGAGTTAAATTCAGCTGTGAGAGAGAAGCCCCACTGTAGCCTTATTTATGTGATAGTTTCACCGCGTTAGCCTGCCAGAAGAGTGAAATGGAGTGGCTAACCCTGCACCCTCTGACCTCCTCTCCCTTCCTCCCCTCGCACCAAATTACCTCCAAAGATAGCTACCTCAGCCTGACGAGAATGTCTGAGCTATCAAGGTAAACCATCTGCTTGCATGCTGCTGGTTAAGCATACCTACCTCGACCAAAAGCCCTGTGCACATCAGAGCCCATCTTTAAAAAAAATTTTTTTTAAGTCATTCAGGCACTTGTGCCAGTGTCTTGTGCCATTCAGACAACAGAGCTGATACAGCGCCTGCCACTGTGTCCTCTGCGTCTTAGACTCCACCACTGCCACACTGAAACTTTTCCACATTGCCGAAGACTTCACTCTGCCACCCAAACCCGAGGATAACTCACTTTTCTTTGATGGTTGTTAACAAGGATGCTGCTCCTGTGGTGCAAAAGAGTGAACTGCAGAGTGCTTGCTAACGACGTATGTGACCTCTACGTAAGTGTAGTGAGACGCTCTGTGGGGAAAAGTCCAGTGCAGAGAAGCACATTCTGCTATTGGAATACAACATACAGTCTAAAACAAGCCTATAAATAACGCTGATGGGAAGGAATGGACTTAGAGAGCACTATTTCATCACCCTGCTGTGGGTGACGGAGGTGTTCCAGCGCTTTCCTATCAGCACCACGCAAAGGAGGAAAGCGATCAGAGAACCAGTGGGCGTCCTGTGGAGTTCTGCTTATTCTTTTAAGTGCTTACTAACCATTTACTAGGTTTCTTTTATGACCTTTTTAAAAAAATATTTTTTATAAAAGTTATTTACTCTCACAAAGCTAGGCACAAAGCTAGTTTCTGTCATTTTTCTGATTTTAACTACTCCAAATAGTCAGTGAAAACCAAGGAGAGTGATATCCAAAGATGCTTGTATTGTAACGGTTTTCATTGCTTTCTAAAATATTTCTATTCGTCTTTTCCTTCAGTGGACATTTTAGATGTCACGCTTGTTCCTGTTTTAAGGGCCGCAATGCTACTAAAAACATTAAAATGTCAGCTTCCCATTAACCAAAGTGATGAAACAACAGCAACAACAGCAACACTCTAAACCCAATTAGGGTTCCTCATATTGTAGCTCAAGCCATTCTATGGTTTTCTTTAAGACATGGAATTCTATATAGAACTAGCATATATAACTTTAAAAATAATAACTAGTGAATAATGTGTATATTTTCATAAACGGATGCCTGAAAGTAATAACCGCTTTTCTCTTTTTTACTGATGGAGTTGATATTGCCAAATAACCCATTATGATTTATAGTGAAATGTGACCAAATACCTCAGATGTACTTCCTTTTGTATAAATTCTTTTTTTTTTTTTTTTGACCAAGGCACATAACATGTTGAGTGCTTTTTACTCTGATAAACAGTATACGAGTGCTTAATTGCTGACAGTTTACAACCTGGAATGAAGTCGGATTTATTCTAAAACAGAAACTAAGTTGTGTAAAGTAAATTTTAAAACTGTATTTATTATTAAGAAATGAAATTAGTCAGTATACACAGTAAACCAGGTCTAATTACACTGCTCATGGAATAGTACCACTGTTTAAAAGGTTGTGAATGAACTGTCTGGGATTTTACAGCTGAAAGCCCTCTTTAATACAGAACAAACTCAGTTTTATATTGTAAGAGTCTGTTGCTTCTGAGAGCAACAAGTATGATGCCAAAAAAAAAAAAAAAAAAGATGAAACCCAATGCCCAGGAAGAAAAAAATACATGAAACAAAAAAGAATATTTTTTACCTGATTGTTTAGGAATATTTTAATTTTTCAAAAATATTTTGTGTTTCCTCTCATTTGCTTCATTCCATTCTAAAGGGAAAACATTGCCAAAAACTGACATTTTGATAAGTTCCTAAAAACTGGTTATTGTAATTATTATTATTAATAATAATAATAATAATAAATGTAATTAGATTTTTTTCTTTTGTTATATTCAAATCTGAAATTCGTTTATTTTCTTTCTAAGTAGAATGAAAGAAGAATGTTAGAAAACGTTTGAGAATTTGAAACAGAATTGCATGTTGGTGGCAAGCAAGGCATGTCCATTTTTTCCCCTTCATTCTCTGTTCAGTGTAGATGACATTTGTATTATGACATTTGCCATATTTTAATAAGCCATATACAAAATTTGTTTAATGTATATTTAAAATTTTACCCTAATAAACCTTTCCATTAATTGATTTTAGCATTACAACATGCAGTACCTCAGATTTCCCTTCATTTCGGCCTGTCACTGTTGCATTACTATGATACGTTCATGTGCCCTTGCAAGCCCAACATGCGTGTTATTTAGTGGTAAAAATGAGTAGAGAAGTAGTGAATTCCTGATGCTTGTACCAATGAGAAAGCAATGCTTTAATGTTTGTATTTTCTGTTTCGTTTATACCATACTCGTGTAATTCAGAACCAAACTTGCCATAGCTTTAAAGTGCTGTTCAACTGGTGCAGCTCCATTTTGTGGAGTCATTTATCCTGAGACACATTGCAGTAATATAATAGAAGCCTACTGCAAACCTTTGATAGTTACAGTAGTCTTTCGGGTGCTCCCCTCGAGGGGTCGCCACAGCCGACCATCTGATCCCCAAATAACTTGGCACAGGTTTTACACCAGATGCCCGTCCTGATGCGACCTTCCCATTTTACCCAGGTTTTGGACCGGCTCTGCATCCAGAGGCTGGCGTTTGGGCATTGGGTGGGAATTGAACCCTGGCCTTTCATATGGCAGACGAGAAACCTACCACTGAGCCACCAATGCCCTACTGTGAACCTGAGTATATTATTGAATAACACTTAGCAAATTAACCCACCTTGTAAACACAGGATGGCTCTGATTGCTCAATGTGTCTCAGTTTAAATAAATATGATTTTGTTTTCCTGTTTTGATTCGGTTATACTGATGCCTATGTACCAAATAAAAGCCTGATAAGTAGATGTCAGTGTTCCCAGAATAATTCACTGTGTGCAGCTGTCACATTTATTGTCTGATTATCCTGTTTCTTACTCATGTGTTATGTTCAAGTCTACACTGTGTTTTACTATATACGGTACCGTTTTGTCTAGTTTCATTTCATATCCATAGCAGAAAGCCTGTTCAATGTCACAAATTGAATTCATTTTTATTCACCATATAGGCCATTGTCTGTACATTTGTTAAAATTCTCTATAGACAAATTATAATCTCTGGTTAACCTTATATTATTACCCCCCTATATTATTACACTATTATTACTGCACTGCTCACATACTACAACAATCCAGAGGTGTAGCTAGGGAGATGTTGGGTTTGAACCCTTTTGAAATATTTTCCAGTGCAAATGTTTACTTGTGGATAATTATACCCTTACAACACAGCTCATTATATAAGCATTTAGTGTACATCATTATAGGCGAATTAATGCATAAAACAATATTACTGTCAATTGCACAACAGTGTAGCTGTAACTTGTCAGGATCTGAAAGAGAAGGCATATACAGTAACAGATGGAAATGCAGAGAATTATTTGGTGCAGAATACGAACGATGGACTGTATACTGTAGGTATGAACAAAAGGATAGAAACAAGAACTATGAATACATGGCCATGAACCATTTAGATTATGCGTATTAACAGGGTAAACACCACAACAATACGCGCTTGCCAATGGGCCACTGAAAAGCTGGAACTTAAATGGTGGTGCTGATTAAAAATGAAACAGGTGAAAGTGATCACTGAATGTGTGGCAAGATCATGTGACCCGCAGGGGCTGATGCACAGTGCAGTTCTGCTCCATTTGGCACCATCATGTCATAATGATGTTTGTACAAGGTTGATAGATTTCTCCTATTTACAAATTCCATATTTACTCACCTCAAAGTGCAAATGAGCAAATGTACTTGTGTGTTTTTGTAATGACATTTTATTGCCTCTGAGCTTAGGGATAGCAAAGTGATGGGTGTTGAAGTACCGCATCTTTACCGCAGGAGAAGAAAATAAACCATAGGTTAGTGTTTAATCTGGGCTTAGATGTCACTCCTCTAGATTTCTAGCATCTTTTAAACATTTTTTTATTGGAAGTGACAGAAATGTATTCTTTTGGCCCTATTATTAATATATCAAGATTGCGGATCATGGATCAAGTCTTAAATAACATAAGACATAAGAGATAAGATGGATCTTTATTAATCCCAAAGGAAATTTGAGTTGTGCCCGCACCAGCATTACACAACATTAGACAGTAAATTTTAGACATGAATTACAGTAATCATGTAAGATAGAAATAAAGACATAAGTATAAAACAGATGTCTCAAACTGTTAAAAAATATACAATCAATTTACAAAATATGCAGAATTACACAGAAATGATTGTGTGTGTAATTGTGAAAGGAAACGATGCTTGTTATGGAAGAGATTTACTGCAATATTGTGCACACTGTTTATAAGATTGTCTAACAGCCCAATAAATATATAAATATATACAGTACCAGTTTACTGCTCATCAGAGACAAGACGGTCGACACTATGCTGGCCTTGCAGGGACTCATTACAGAGTCCACTGGCTGCAGGTAGAAACGACCTCCCATGATTCTCCATAAAGCAGTGGACAAGCAGTTTTTTTTTTCTTTTAGAACACAATGAAATGGTAAAAACAGCCCGATAAATCAGTGCATGACTCACAGAGGGTGTGGGGACACAATGCAGCAGGGTCTGCAGTCTGCCACAAAAGGTAAACACCCACATTCTACAGACGCATGCCTATCTATTACTGAGTGCTACAAAAATAGAAATACTGCTGCCACAGTGAACTGCAGCCAGAAAAAAATCGATATGGACTTCCACACAGATATTTCACTTTCTTCATCCAGGATGTCATTGGCTAGCTCACATTCCAGCCACATGGCCAGATCAAATCCCTGCAATCCATTAGTAGTTGTACTCTTTAGTACAATAATAAGCCACAATTTTGTAAAGGTCATGAAGCTGTTGCTGTTCTCATTTTGAGAGACATAATCCAAATGTGGTGCAAAGAAACTTTAGACCAGTACTGTGGGAAATTTACAATATTTCTTTTTTGCAAGAGTTTCCTGCAATATAAAGTACCAGTTAAAAAAATTAAACAATAATTAAAAAATATAAAGCAATATATTAAACAATACATTTCCATATATTCGAAACTAGTGCTTGTGAATATATTTTTGAATATGAATATCTTTTTCTTTCCTGTTAATTATTAGTTATTAGTCAGTTAGTGTTCCAACGAGGAATATTAACATTATAAAATCTTTTCAATTTACCAGTAGATCAGAACACTAAATCATTTTATATATTGACAGTTAATATATAGAGAAATCCATTTTCTTTGCATAAGGGACAAGTTTTTTACATTTTAGAAGAATGCTGGAGATTTCAAAACTATGAAACTACAAATAGAATTAATTAATTAAGCTACAACATTAACAACAACAACAACAACAACAAGTCAGTTGTTATTTTAAGACAAGAAAGTCAGCTGTTCTGGAATAGTTTTTGTAAGAACAGTATTGTCAGGTGCATTTGCAAAACCCATGAAGCACAATGATGAAACTGGCTCTTATGAAGACCTTCCCAGAAAAGCAAGACCAAAACTTACCTCTGCTGCAGAGAAGAAGTTAACTTAGAGTTACCAGCCTCAAAAATCACAAATTAATAGCACGTCGGACTAGAGGCATTATGAATGCTCTCTAAATAGCAGACACATCTCAATATCAACTGTTCAAAATAGATTATGGCCTATTTTGAATTCCTTAAGCATTGGTTTATAATGTAGAAAGAAATAAAATCAAGAAAGACAATAGAAGTTAAAGGTGTGTCTAAACATTTGACTGGTAGTGCATAATGTGAGATCTTTACATCCGCTCCATCCCCTTACATTCATATCTGTGTACAAAAAAGCTGTTTCTGTTTCACCTCTGGGTGGCATTTCAAAGCAGCACATGAAGGACATTTTCAAAAGCAATACTTCTCGAGTAAGAGCTAAACTTTAAATTTATTGTGAGTAGCACAGACATGTTCCAAATGTGGTGCAAAATAAATGATTAAATAAAAGGAATCCATTTTTGTGGAACAGTACAGAAATTTCTCAACGCCGTTCTGCAAGGAAACTTCTCAGGGACAATAACATTACAAGATACTCAAATTAAAATGCTACCGAGCCCTGCATCAAGCATTTCTGTCAGTACAGCTCTTCTAACAATATACAGGTGGAAATAAAATTTAAAAAAAGGAAAAAACAAGCACAAATATGTGATTCTAATATAAAAACAGGACTCATTTGGAACTATAAAAACTAACAGTCAAAGTCTGGACACACCTTCTAATTCCACGATGTTTCCTGATTTTTATTTCTTTTAATACTGAATATGCCTAAAATATTGAGATGTGTCTGCTACTTATGCTCTGTAAATTACGGTGGCCGTGAAGTGCAAAACAAAATAACGAAACAGAAAACAAAATAACATTCAAAAACAAAATAACAAAACCCAAAACAAAATAACACATTAAAAAACAAAATAACAAAACCGAAAACAATAAACCAAATGAGAAAACACAACTACATATCCAGAAACAAAATACCAAATGACACAACGACATTTCGGTCAAACCGGAAAAGGTAAGTATAGTTCTCGAATTAAATTCTTAGCGCTGATTGGAAGAATCAACAAGCTCAAAAAAGGTAGGTGTGGCTTGCGAATGACATTCTTACCACTGATTGGACGAGACATCTGCCACTCAAAATTAGCGGTAGGATTTAATTCGCAACCCAACATAAGCATGTTGATTCTTACCGCTGATTAGACGAAACATCTGTCACTCAAAATATACAGGAAGTACTGCAGTCTCGCAGACATTTAGATGTATTTTCTTTTAATTATTATTTTTAGTATTTTAGGATTGTACAGCACCTTGGCCAACTAAGCTGTGTTAAATATGCTTTAAAAATTAATTTGACTTCACTTGACAGTACTTCTCATATGTTTTGAGTGACAGATGTCTCTTCCAATCAGCGATAAGAATTTCATTGGCAAACTATACCTACCCCTTCCGGTTTGAGTGAATTGTCGTTGTGTTTTCTCATTTGGTATTTTGTTTCTGGATATGTCTTTGTGGTTTCTGATTTGTTGTATTGTTTTTGGTTTTGTTATTTAGTTTTGATTTTGTTTTGGAATTTATTTTGTTTTCAGCTTTGTTATTTTTTTTTTTTTAATTTGTTGTTTTGGTTTAGGTTTTCTTATTTTGTTTTTTAATTTGTTACTGTGATTTTGTTTTTGTTATTTTGTTTTGCACTTCTCGGCCACCATAGTAAATCTTTCATAACGGCTCTAATCTGAGGTGCTGTTTGTTAACTGGTGATTTTTGAGGCTGGTAACTCTAAATGAACTTCTCAGAGAGGAGCAGAGGTAAGTTGTGGTCTTGCTTTTCTGGGAAGGTCTTCATGAGGTTTTACAAATGCATTGATAATATAGTTTCAGAACAGCTGACCTTCATATCTTAAGATTGTCTTAACCACTGACTGTTGTTGTTATTGTTGTTGTTACTTAATTACCTAATGCTATGTTTGTTATTCCAGAGTTTACAGTTAAAATTTACATACACTTATGTTAAAGTCATTAAAACTGATTTTTTTCACAAATTTTATGTTACCATATATTTACCAGACTTACTATAGTTTTGGCAAGCCGATTAGGACATCTACTCTATATATGACACGGGTAGTTTGTCCAACAATTGTTTATGGACAGATTCTCTCACTTACTGTTTAAGTCGCTATATTATAGTCGCAGTGGGTCAAACACTCAGTTGATTGTGCTATTAAACAGCTTGGAAAATTCCAGAAAGTTATGTCATGGCTTTGGGAGGCTATTTGACATCTTTTGAGTCAACTTCAGATGTACCTTTGGATGTGTTTTAAGGCCAACCTTAATCAAAATGAAATCAGCCAAGTCTATTAATGGAATTCCATAAGTCTGGTTCATCCTTTGGAACAAATTCAAAACTCCTGAAGGTACCACAATCATCTGTACAAACAATACTATGCGAGTATAACCACCATGGGACCACACAGCCATCACACTGCTCACTAAGGAGACTGTCAGGAATTGTGAATAACATTGAGTTAAGATGTATTTGGCTAGGGTGTATGTAAACTTTCAACTCCAGCTGGACTGTATAAAATAAAGACTCCTTGGCAATAATTCAGCTTGTCATTCAGCTTGGCAATAATTCAGCTTGTAAGAGAAAGGTGTGCATGTACAGTATGATGCTTAGAACATGACACACTCAGTGAACTACAGAAGTAGGATCATTATGATATGGGCCTTTTTCTCTGCAAACAGCATTCAGGTATCACACATCATTGAAGAAAACATGAATGGAATGTGTCTTTTCTCATCAACAAAGAAAGATGCACATTTCAGTAACACAAGAACATGGAATCAAATTTTTTGATTTTCAAAATTTTTAAAATTTATTTCAAGTCATTTTTATGAGTAAAATCTATGTGTACATACAGGTGATGTAATTTTAAAATCTAGTTATTCTGAATTTCACCTTGCTTGTGATTTAGTGGTAGACAAAAGCCTGCAGGACGAGTGCTGTATGCGATCTCAGACATGCCGATCTCCATTTAAGAATGTATAAGGACACGCTTCAGGTAAAATTGAAGTCCCTTCTTCTTTTTCATCTTTAGCTCAGGAGCCTTCATACAGTCAACACTTTGACCTTGTGTAATACAGTACATAACGAAAAACAAACAAACAAATGTGTTTCAATACTATTTCCTTTTGTTGAACTCGATGAAACATGATTATATATAAAGTCTAGAATTCTTTACTTACAGCATTTTTTCATCATTAACCATTGTTTATGTGATAGATTAAGCTTGTCCATTATAATTCTAATTTTTAAAAAAAGTATTATGTACAGTATAATTATTTCCATGTCCAGTGTATAAACTCATGGGTGTACTTTTATCATGCCTTTGTCTTCTATAAGAGCTTCATGCCGGCTGATCGCCTGTGTGTGGATTTGCCTTTCTGATAGGACAGTAGTATAATCAGGATTGATGGTGCAATCTGGAGACATGAGACCTGTGGTGTCCCAGGAGACTGCAGCAAGTCTGAATATCACTGCACACTGTTTACTGCAGTGAGAGCCTTCAGAGTGGTCTAGAGAGGCACATACAGACCAACAGGGCAAGCAAATAGTTCATATTTTATAGCCTTCAAATGTAATAATTTAAAGGGGAAAATGACACTTTAAAATATTAGATATGAATAAAGCATGATTCAGAAGCTCAATTCACACAAACACACTATCCTCTGTATTCTGTACATTTTGATATAACGGACCAGACAGTGGAACATTTGTGAAGACCTTTAGACCTTCTTTTCTAGGAATTAAGGCAGCATGGTTGCATAGTGGTTAGCACTGTGGCCTTACACTTTTCAAGGACAGTGTAGGTTAATTGGCACGTCTAGATTCCCCTGTAATGTGTTAGTGAGTGTGCGCTTGTGTGCCCTGCAATGAAACTGGATAAGCGGATAAAAAAAAAAAAAATAAATAATATAAAATCACATGAAGTCACGGCCACATCTTGTATATATTTACATTATACCTTACCCATACTAAAGTGAAGGTCATGTTCTGGGCCTTTTTCTGGGCCAAAATGTTTTACTGAGTTTTGCTGAGTTTGGCAGTTTTTTTTTTTCTTTGTCATTCTTAATTGACAAATTTTTGTAAAACATTCAACACCGTCATGTCCCGTTTTGTGATGTTAAAAAATTCTAAGGATTTACTGCTTCCTTGCCCAGCAGTGGTTGTACAATAGCATGCCATTTCTCAGGTTTCAAACATTCATTTGCATCCCCCAATGTAAAACTCACTCACTCACTCATCTTCTACACTACTTTATCTTGTGCATAGGGTTGTAACGGGCCTGAAGCTTATCCCAGGAGACTTGGGGCACAAGGCGGTACACCCTAGATAGGGTGCCAATCCATCACAGGGCACACACATACACACACTTACTCACTCATTCACACACGACTGGCAATTTGGGAATGCCACTTAGCCTAATCTGCATGTCTTTGGACTGTGGGAGGAAACCAGATTACCCAGAGGAAACCCACCAAGCACGGGGAGAACATGCACAGTGCATGCACACAGACCTGGGGTGGAACTCAAACTCAGATCTGGGATGTGCAAGCTGGCAATGCTAACCATTAATTTGAGATAAAAGCATGTATTAAATTGATACATTTAGGTATTAGTACAAACTCATTGGCTAAAATAGAAGCTTGTGATTAAGTGATAACTTTGTTCTCATTTAAATAAGTTCCCTTAAAGAATTCTGATCTGATACATTGGTAGCCCTAACACATTTCTCAAATTGAAGGGCGCTTTTTTTGTCTGGCTAACTCCACATAAGTCTGTGCTGATGTCTTTTTAATATTTCCGCTCCAGGGATGCTGTACCCTGGCAGACCCTGTGGTCTGACCCCAGCTTCCTAACTGGGATATGTGGATTTTTTTTAATTTATTATTAATTAATTAAATATATATAATTTCACTGTGTTGTAATTTACATGTAACACATAATAGAATCTTAACCTGTTAACCTTGAGGCTCAGTCAAGGATGACCTCACCTTTCCTTCCTCCCTTCTCTCCACTTCTTTTCTTTAGGAAGGTGGAAGATATATGACATGACATCATCCACATGATCAGATGCAACAGATCCTGGATGCAACAAATGCTGTATGTCAGTAAATTTTGGAAGTGGAATATTGTCAGTGATGAAGTAGGTATTCAGACTTTTTTTCACGTGTATGGCAAGAGAGAAAGCAAGGTGTAATGATGCTGAGGTCTTGTAACCCAATCCAGATGACTACATTGACTGGCAATAATACATACGATTATAAACAAGTATTCTGTATATTTGGTACGTTTGCTGCAGCGCTTGGAATTGTAGCACAACGGCATATGTCAAAAGGAAATATCTGCTAATGTAGACTTCTTGGTGTTTTTAAGTTGTTCTGTTATACGTGATCTTCAGCAAGCAGTATGGTAGAATGCATTGATTTTTGAGACATGCACAACATATGTTAGAGAGATCTGTATAACCAATTATGGTTAGTATAATAAAAACTATAAATTGCAATAGTAAATTAAAACAGCATTTATTAACGCGCCACGTGCAATAGTGATACAAAACATAGACATTACACATGAATTTAACACATATTTAAACATATTTCAGGCATTCAATAAAATACAGATTTTATGAAAAGTAAATTGTTACTGAATGTACAAATATATAAGCACATGAATGTTTAAGATGTAAGATTAATGAGTAGTTATCCTGACAATGATGACATAAAAGGAGCAACACAACATTTAACACAACATTGAAGCGGAAAAACTTTGTGCTAATATACTGTATAAACCGTTACTGGCCTAAACATTGATGTCTGAGCTAGTAAGTCAGATAACCGCTCAGTACAATTGCGGTGTGCAGCAAAGCATTTCAGAAGGCACAACATCTCAGTATCTTGAGAAAGGCAGATGAGTACTTGAGCTGCACTTCTGTCAGCCAACAACAGAAGGTTAACGCTGGTGTGGGCACAGGATCACCAAAGCTTGAGTGTGTAGCCTTTACCAGTGTAGCCTGGAAAAGTGTATTCATGGACCCAGTAGTCCAGGGTGGTGGAGGTAGCGTAATAATGTGGGGAATTTTTTGGGGGCATACTCTGGGCATATTAATACCAATCAGTTATCAGCTGAATGACACAGTCTATTTGAGTATTGTTGCTGACCATGTGTATCCCTTCATAGCCTCAATTTACCAACTACTAATCATTACTTCCAGCATAATAATGCACCATGTCACAGAGAAAAAATCATCTCAAACTGGTTACGTGAACATGATGAGCATGAAAGGCACGTGAAAAATCTGCGGGAATTAGATGATGCAATGCAGAGCCAATGGGGAAAATAGCTTGTATTAGCATGCGTGGTTTCCTAATAAAGTGCTCTGTGCATGTATATACACTAGATATATCACATAGTTATACACCAAACACAGAAATCTCTTTGAGTTCTTTATTATGCCAAAATGAACTACCTTTGTGGTTTACAGTCCATAAAACACAATAGTGACATTTTCTAACAAAAAATACATATTAAGAAAATCAGCAATGCATACAATTTATTTGCTATATATACATATGTCTTCACTTTCTCAATTAAAAGTACAAAACTGTTACTCACAACTCACAACACATCGCTGTAGGCATAACTAAGTCCCGTGTGGCCTAGGTATGCTTTATGTACCTCTTGTGCACTGAGAATAAAGACACTTGGCATTTTAGTAAATGTATTGTTTAACATGTTATAACATTGTGCTGAATGAAGAAAGGTCAGGAATACAGGAAAAGTATGAAGGGTGTTCAATTCAAACCGGGACTTTTGATTGTGCAAAATAACAAAACATAGTTATTAGAGTAAAAACTGCTTTATTTTTTTCTAATTAATATCCCCTGCTACACTAACGCACTTATCTCAGTGTTTCACAAGTAATTGGACACCATCAAGGGATTGTCATTCATGGATGTTTAAAATTATTGCACCATTCAAATATTTAACTGTGAATCATCACTGTACTGTGCTTGAAGTCTTCTGTAAGTGTCAATCAGTCTTACAGCTTCATTCATGAGAAATTTAAAGTCCCGCATTGACTTGAATGTCCTTTGTATTCATAGAACCACCATCTGTGCTACTCTCACTCTCAGCATTCTCATATTTCCTGTAATTAATATTTTAAAGAATTAGTGTAAAATTGTATAAAAGCCAAATATAATTCGTTCCATAAGTTAAGTAAGCTTCTAAAGTAAACCAGTTTTCCTATTAGGCAACAATTGTAAGCATGGTTTCTTAGGAAGTACAAAATCTTTATCAGTGTATGTGCGTAACAAAAAATTATGAGAAATTGACAAAATATGACCATGTTAGTTGCTGGAGAACTTTTACAACTACACTGAGTTGTGAACCATAAGCTTTAATTTCAGACGTCAGGGGCTGTGAAAAAAGCATCTACTCGACATGCTCTCGACATTGATTGCTTGCAAATCAATCAATCAATCAATCAATCAATCAATCAATCAATCAATCAATCAGTCAATCAATCAATCAAAAATAAACCCCCAGACACTAACAAATGGTAATGGTAAATGAGGGATTTTAAATATCCTCTTTAAGCCAATAAAATGTTTAAATAACCAAAAGGCCCAGTGCAGCTCCTATCAATAGCCTCTGGCTTGCCTGAGAGGAACCTGGAGGAGTGATAAAAAAAAAAAAATTCCTTCAGCACATCCCTGCTCTAGTGATGCTACAGAAAAATGCCAAAGGCAGATTTTCATTAAAACTTAAACAAGCAATAATTTTTAAATTAGTGTAAAATCTAAAATTTTAATTAGTGATGTAAAAAATTATTATTATTTTTTTTACAACCACAGAGCCACAGAACACGGTGGTTCCTTTCTCACCTGAGAATCCCAGTTGGTTTAGTTTTGTACGGGAAGTGAATAATGCATGATCTTAGAGCTTTCTTTGTTTGAAACTTCTAGCCTTCCAAGGAACCAAACTTAGATCATTCACTCTCTGGCCCTTATTCATCAATGTTTTGTAGAAATGAGCATGGATTCAAGTGAATGGAATGAAATATGAACAAACCTGCATTTGATTCATATAACTGTCAAAATGAGCAGTGATCTTTGAAGCAGCTGTAAGGTTGTAAGCTCCCGTCCCGTCATACTTGTGATGTCTACACTGGAATCAGTGTCAAATGTAAATTTTCAGTGTTCAGCGCAGCCTACACACATCGCCTACAACTCACAGCCAGTTTAAGGAATCTGCACACTCTCGCTCTTTGCGAGGGACACGCTTGGTCTTGTCACCAAGCCTCTTTATTTATTGATTGTCTCTTTGTTTCTGGTTTTCTCGTCTTGCTCTTGCCTGACCTAGTTCATGTTGTTTATTGATTGGGCCTTGACCTTGATCCTGATTCATGTAGTTGTCTTGTTAGTTCTATTTAACAAAGCCCTGTATACTTATACTTGCGTCTGTACCTGCCTTCCTGCCGAGATGAAATCCACCCTAATTTATGCAGGTTTTATGAAAGGGAGTAAATTATTCAATGGGCTATATGAGTAAGCATAAGCATAAATGGAGAAAATATCAGTGTTAATGTCTGGACGAAGACAAAGGTGTCTTTGTTTCTACGTACAGTATGGAGGATGGATAGAGACGTTTACAGAAGAAGGTAACATTTTGGAGTCTCAAGTGTCCAAATCTACAATCAGATACCACCAATTGGAATGAAACAGATCTTTTGGCAACAAGCACTAAAGAAGGCTTTAAGGGAATAAAGGAGGGTGTTTTTACAGAAATTACCATAATCAACACTGTTAATTATGATGAACAATCTGTAATGTAGTGGTGCTTTTTTCCCTCCAAAATCCATGTGAACCTTTTAAGAACACGAGACATAACTGACTTTGGTAAATAACAGAAGATTTCTCAAACCTTTTTCTCTCAAAGGTCATTTGCTAATTCCCAAACACTTTCGGGTTCTTTCCTATCACCATAGTTGAACACATGCTTCATGAAACTGCATCTTTCTGAACTGCTGCTCACTGATGACTTCAAGGAAAGTAACTCTTCTGCATAGACAAGCTTTAAAGGTTATTCAAATGTTAATGCTTTAGTTTTCCAAATTGCTAAGACAGGTCATGCGTACAGACAAACCTGCATGGCCAGTTAAACAATAAATTAAAAAATGCATTAAATATGTAACAGGTGTATTGAGTTTACACTGTTGGTCTGACTGCAAGTCTTAAAACAACATCACGTCCGATCAGGACAGTGTATTTCCCAGAGTTATACAGTACATTCAGAACACGTAAGGTGACATGCATTAATTGCTTTTCTTTTGGCCACACCATCCAGACATCTTCATCACACCAGCAGCATGGACTTGAAGTGTTGCCATGGCAGCTAGCAGGACCCTGGAGACCTTTCTACAGAGGCAGACCCTGTATGTGCTCTCTGTAGGGTCTGTGTGAGTATGCTTGTAAAATGCATGAAAAAATGTGGAATACTTTCTGGTGATATCTCAATCCTGAACGATACTGACATGCTTTAGAGACTCACTGATTTCCCTGGTTTATTACATACAGGGACATTTGTTGGATGTGTTAGCTCACAATAGGAATTAATCCCCATCCGTGAAAAAAAGGAAAATTCCTTTGAGACTCAGGTCTGTAAATGAATTTAATTAATTTAGATAAGCTATTCAGTTGTTTTCACTCTATTTCAGGATTATACAGCTTCCTGTGACATTCTCAAAATAATGAGATATTTTCTGCGTATGTATTTGTGTGCATGGATATACAGTACATTTAAATGCACTTTCTGTATTACGTAAGCAAGTCGTGCCATATTGCTCATTACTGACTCAATGCACAGGATTTCACCACATTCTTCACATGTGTAATTCTTTATTGCATATCTTCGCAGTCTTTCTCTCTACTTAATCTATCATAAGTCTAGCATGATCGTTAGTCAATATCCCATTACAGACCAATGAGATGAGGGAAAACTGTACGCATACAACAACTTTTGCTCAGAGTGTTCATCCGTTGTCTTTAGTGTGCACATTAGGTTACTGAGCAGGCAGTGAGCCTCTGCAGAGCAGTGACCAGCGCCTATTACAATAACCGGCATTAAAAGCAGCTCTGCTGATTAGTGCTATTGCTAATAAGACTATGATGTATTCAACACATACTGACTCATAGAAACATCTTTCTCTGTCTCATATACAGTATACACTAATCCACAAGCCAAACATACCAAACTCACAACTCACAAAATATCAATGAGCGTACCTACTTGTTGCTCTCCGAAGACCATGCAGATTATCTATGCACACACACAAAAAAAAATCTCCATTTAATTCTGAGCTAAGCGAGCTTTCAACGTGGCACAATGTGAAATGATATTCCTTTTCATTTTCAAAATGAGCCTGCAGTCTGCAAAGGCAGAAGGTGGTTCAGGCTTTAAACACACTTTATCCCTGTTAATCAGTCAGTGTGCAGGCTTTGCAAGGTTATTAATTTTAATTATGTTTTTATGTAAGTATGAAATTATCTTAAGACTTGTTTTTTTGATGAATAGCACAGAGACGCAGATTTGCAGCAGGAAATGTCACTCACTGCTGTTATAAAATGGCAGATATTGGAAAAGCCAGCCGTGCACCTGGCAGCATCACAGAAATCACAGATCTAATACTGATGTATCTGCTGCAATGCGTCTGCCATCAGGATTTCTGTTCTGACATTAAACATTTCTACAAGGGCATTTCATTACATTCAATTACATTACATTTCTAAAAAACAAAAAAACAAACAAAAAAAACACTGCTTTCTTTGTAATCCACCCTCAGTGTACTACCTTTCTATCTTCTTCAGTGTAGACAGCTTCAGGATAGACCTCTCAGGTATAAATCTGTTTTTGTTTCCATTGTTTGGTCTTATTTTAGCCCTCGGCTCCTTTCACACTGGCAGGATCGGATTCCTGCTCCGCGCTGTGAGGCCCCTGTCGGGCAGAGAGACGTTCCAGAGAGCGAGGAGAGTCGCTGGTTGAACGGCATCCCCAGCATCGCGCCAGGTCAGCGCGGAAAGACGGCGTGTACAAGCCGTAGATCACTGGGTCACAGCAGGTGTTCAGGTTACCAAAGACAAAGAGCAGGTGGTGGACGTACTCAGGAGTGACCTTCAGCATCTCTGGTTGGAACCAGTACCAGATCCCCAACAGGTAATATGGAGTCCAGCAGATTATGAATGATAGGACAATGATTATTGTCATCTTCAGCGTCTTCATTCTTGCTTTGGGGATCATGTCTGTTCGGCTGCGCCGGAGACATGACTCCCCCGCTGCACAGAGGAAGCAGATCCTGTCAGATGATATACTTTATATGGGACCTAGATGCGGAATAACTTGAATTCTGCATTAAAATTGGATTAAATATTAATAGATGGTAGATCTTCTAATATAAAGTTACATAATGATGCTCTTTGAGCTGGGGAAAAGCACTGCACTGTGCAATATTAATGTACCTACTTTATATTCTTTGACAGGCCTCACTACTGTATGTGACATAAACTGCTCCTTTAGTGAGACTTGCCTTTATCTGCATCAGAGAGATTATATTTATTCCTCAAATTATGCAATTCAAATTGCCTGAGAATTGTAGCTACTGTATAAACATTCTTTAAGTTTTATTCCAATTAGCATGCATTTGGCTTAACATTGTATATGTAGAGTAGACTGATTGGTCTGCAGAAAGCTGACAAAATACAGTGTACAATTGGTTTAAAATGGATGCAAAACAACAAATAAAGTTGCACTGAGCTATCCACCAACTGCATTCTCTCCTTGCATTATAGTAGCAGTATTCTGAGTTGCCAAAATATCTATTTTTTACCTACAAAGAGCTAATTGAATATGCAGGACAATGAAATAAAAATTAACTGCTGCCATTATTCGAGGGAGATGTTAAACTACAGTGGAACCTTGGATTGCGAGTAACTTAGTCTGCGAGCATTTTTTGCAAGACAAGCAATTTTTTAAAATTAACTTTAGACATAGAAAATACTATGTCTAAAATTTTCTAGACATAGAAAATATATGTCGAGTAGTATGCATGGACAATTTCTGCCAATGGTTCTTCTCTCTCGTACACTGCGGGATTGTGGGTAATCGTCTCCCACGCTGAGTCTCAGGGTGCGTGCGCCACTCATATAGTCTACATCTGTGCGCATGTGTACTGTTAATTATTAACAATGTGACCACGTGTGTATGTGTGTGCATAAGCAAAAGAAGCAAGTGTCATTAAAGATCCAGTTTCCAGAGTCTCAGTCTTTCAGAGAGCAGTGTTTGAGAAGTTTCCCCACAGAGGAGTGCTTCCGTGTTTTAGCAGTGTTTCACCATGTGTGTGTTTGTGCCCGCATGTGCGCGCCTATGTGGGTGAAAGTCATCGTCATCCTACACAGTAGCCCCCTCCCTCCTCCTCTCCTCGTCTTACTTCAGCTTCACACACACATGCGCGCACAAACACACACACGCACTAATTTGTTTTTTTTTTACTTTAGATTTTGCATTCATTATTTTTATATGAATATTTTTGGGTATGGGAAATAAGTTTCCATTATTTCTTATGGAGAAATATATGAGTGTTTTGATATACAAGCTTGTCTCTGGAACAAATTATGCTCGCAATCCAAGGTTTAACTACTACAAGGTTTAGGCTACTACAATTACCTTTGTTTTTGTGTTCCTGTCTGTTGATCTCGACAAGGATGCGGGTGTAACAGCAGCTCATGACTAGAAGAGGTATAACATAGAGAGTGACAAAGTGGAACATGTTGTAGACTGTCTCCTGCCATCGCTCGTGAAAACTCCCGTGTGTCACACATTGAGTGAAATCCACTTTTTCTGCTTTGATAGCTCTGAAGATAAACAACTGAAAAAGAGACAAACGTTTGGGTGAAATTTCTGGGGGTAATCAATCCATAAAACCAACCTCTAGAGATGTCATAATAAACATTTCAATTTGTTATTATCCCATATTTCAATTGAAGTAATAGCAAAGTCTTATATTCTGGTACCTGTTTACATACATTACTTGCTCCTTCCTAATTCTCTTATCTCTTGCTGTTGTGGTTATATGCATCCTCCCCCAATCCTGCTGCAGTAGGTGTATATTAGATTAGGAAGGAAAAATCAGATGCGGAAGCTTTCTGCACCATCCCTTGCTGCTGACATGCGTGCATATAAAATTTCCTGCAATCCTGGAGCTCCTCTGCTATACATAACCCTGATGTTGTACACCGGCATATTTTAGTCCAGACACAACATATCTCGACACACACACACACACACACACACTAAAATGTTGCATAGAAACTTGAATTTTTATTTCAGTCTATTTATTTTCCTGCTTTGTGTATAAAGTGTACATTACACATTATTATTATAAAGTGTACAATACACATTATTGGGTGCCTTAGGTACGCGGGAGTTCCCCATCATTACACATCAAAAGTAACTTTGGTTAATCTATTATTACGCTTTATTTCACAATGCTGCTAATTTATTTATCTTCAACAGTGTTGATTGCAATTACTTTTAAAATGTGTACATTTTACTGCTACTAGAATATGGGATATATGGGAATGATGTCGCAAAAATATAGAACTCAAAAAATTTGCATATTATCATCATTATTATTATTATTATTATTATTATTATTATTATTCACCACAAACACATGATCTTATAAATCTGTGCTTTTTCTTTGCCTGTGTGACCCATTTAAAAAAAAAAAAAAATTGCACAGTCATGTTTTTATAGCTGGTTAAAATTAAATAAAATTCAGTTCATCATAATGCCAAGGTTGTGCTAAAATATCACTCCATATTGCACAATGCATAAAATGGCAAAACAATGCTCTGGTTTTAAGGGCTATATGGTCTGACAAACAGAAATTAATAGAAATATTGTATTAAAGGTCATATTTGCTGTTTGTTTGTATGCAGTAGACCATTTTTATGCTGGCAGGAAATGCCAACCTGCTGCGCTGGTCAACACCACAAGTTCAGTATATTTCAGATCTGTTTGAATCTCTATTTTGTTATATATAATAATAAGTATTAATAATAGTTTTTTTTTTTTGCTTTATAGAATTTGCATGATATTAAATGTAAATTGATGATTTAACTAGGGAGGTGCTGATATAGGACAATAAAGCATCATAGCACCTTGTCATTAATATTTTCCTATTACCGCATGTCCCATGATTTGGGACAATGCTTGTGACAAATAAACAGGTCAATGTTTGTGCCATGCATGAGTAATAGACATGCTTTGAACTATCCTCATTACTGTTGTGGTTTTCATCCTGTGACCCTCATGTGTTCCTCAGAGCCAATTTTTGGGGCAGAACATCGAAAACTAAAGCAATCATGACTGTAAAAGCCTTATTCATGTCAACATCAGTTTCATTTTGTACCTGTTATATACAAATTGCACAGACTGCACACAAAAGGATCAATGTGTGTGTGTGTGTGTGTGTGTGTGTGTGTGTGTGTGTGTGTGTGTGTGTGTGTGTGTGTGTGGCATAATACATTCAACAATCAACCTAATGCTGGATTTCAAAATGACCTTTTGGATGATGGCAAGGGCTTGGCCACCACCTGAGCACATACTTGCTCTGGAAATATCACCCAGTGCAGATTCGAGCTCATTATTCAAGACAGCTTATGTAAAAATAGATGTATGCACTTATGCATGTGGGAGGATGAGCTACTTATTCAAGGCAATAGTTCCAGGTCTTCAGCACATGCTGTTATAAAAGGAATATAAAAGATTTCAACTGTATACAGTATTTTTTTTATCTGGAAAACGGCTAATCGTCTGAAGTGTATACAGCAGAAGCAGCAATATTTACCTAAAGAAGATTACATTTATTTTTTCACTTTTTTTTTAAATATGGGCTCTACTTCTTCCTTATTATTTCTGATGAATATATTCTTTTCTCTCTATTTATTTGCTAAACAGTTTTTCTAAGTGGATTGGCAAATGTTTACTCCAATTAATTTAATTAAACTACTCAATACCCGCAGCATATTGAATGTCCCCGAGGGATTAATGGACCATTTGAGCCAATAGCAATAGTGGTACTGTTGTGAAAAGAACCACAGAAATAATCTTAACATAGTGCACAGTGGATACCGTGCTATGACGAAAATAGCACAATGTACTTTCCCTTCATTTTTATGTATACAATGTTGTAGCCCACCTGTGGGGATGCAAGGAGCAAGCTGAGGCTCCATGCCAGCACCAGCATTCTCTTGTTGCGCCGGTGTGCGTTAAGGGTGTCGAGAGGGTGCAGGATGGCATGCTGTCGGTCCAGGCTGATCACCACCAGGATAAATGCAGAGGCCTGCATGGCAAACAACTTAAGGAAGCTAAGCAACTTGCAAAGACCATCACCGCCGTGCCACTGTACCGTCACATTCCATACCATGTCCAGTGGCATCACGATAAATGTCATCATCAGATCTGCTACGGCCAGACTCCTAATGAGGGGCCGCAGATGAGAAGCCAGTCGCCGTCCCCGCCCCCGGCACACGCTGATGAGGAGTGCAAGGTTACTGACTGCTGCAAACAGGAAGAGCACCAGTGTGGCACCAACTCGGAACTGTGCCGCCCGAGTGAATGTGGGAGCCACCCAATCAGCCAGTGGGGGGGAGAGAGAGGAGTTCGAGACATCCTGCAGAGAGGTGTCTAGCTCTGAGGCCGAAAAGAGAGAGTTGTTCCTCGGCATCCAGTTATCCGGAATCCTCAAGCTCTGAAATAAAATTAAAGTTTCTTATTTTGAACATAAAAGCTGACATCTTAGCAAATTACAATGTGCTATCCATGCCATCACATTTATGTAGCATTTCCATTATACACTCTTAACCATTATACAATTAACCAAATACAAAGTATAAGAATATTAAACCTATTTTGAGACCTATTTAATCACTTTAAGTTTCACTTTTAATTTTCTTATTCTGTTGAAAAATAAATGTATTTCTACAAGTCAAGTCAAACTTTTGATTGTGTAGAACAACGGAACACTGTAACGAGAGTTAAAAACTACCTTTATTTCTGTATATAATCCCCTGCCACACTAATGCACATATACCAGCGTTTCACTTGGATAGATAGTTTTCTCAGTACGCCAGAGTCATGATCAGACTGTGTGCCCCACAAGGTAAACACTTGGAGTGAAGTCAGGACTGTACAGGGGGATGTGGCGATAAATCCAAGCCAATTCTATGTTATGTACAAGTTGTGAAAGGTGTGAATGATTGTGTGTACAGTTCCCACAGACACGGCAAGTTGGTAAGAAGTTATCTGTCGGTGAAGGTTCACTGCATCATTTTTATTCATATTTCATTAAGCATTGTCAAAAAAGACACTAACAGCAATTTGTTAGATAAAATATCCTGCCCAGAAATGGTTTGAGGCCTTTTCTCTTTTCTTCCATTGTCAGTAAGGAAATGGCAGGCCCACTAAGGGAAGGATTACAAAAACATGTTCAAAACAAGCCTCTGGGAATTCCTTCAAAACATGGCAGAATGTATTAATGGCATGTCTGGAGAAACCCACTGTTTATGTGAGAAGAATGTTTGCAGCAGAAAAACGTTTTTATATAGCTTAGAATTATTATTATTTAGAATCATTACCACAAATCAAATTTGCTTTCCTGAAAATAAACCAGACAAAGAATGCATTCCTTCATTAAAAATCTTGTGAAAATCTAAGCGCCCCTAAATCTCTCATTGAGCTGCTTTAATATTCGCATTAGCAGCAGCACAGGAGAAAGTGCTGACATGCATCACACGCGCAGTTGAGGGTAGATGTGACTCACAGCGCTAGAGAAAATGAGTAATGAACAAATCATTTGGCAACGGTATTGCTATTTTTAGATGCGCCTCTAGAGGAGAGTTGAAGTATCAGTTGGTTACGGTTAGGTATCTTTATGGCTACAATGTGGTGGTCTTATTCAACATCATACAGGATATAGCACCCCATGTGAACGTGAATGTAGTATACCTTCAAAATGCATGCGTATACTGTATGACTTTACAGTGTACTTTTCTTTTGTATTGTATTCTTCATACTTTTGCAAACTAAAATATATCTTCGGAATAGGTGTGTGTGCTGAATGTGAATGTGAATAAATTGTGTTCCTCAAAAGAGCTAAAGCCAGCACTAACTAAGCTGGAGTTGGACAGTTATAAAGAGCATTGGCTTTGCTGAATTCAGTCTTTTCTATCGATAACAAACCTAAAGTGAACAGAGAACACCAGATGATCCAGCATCATTTAATTATGACATGATGCATATAATGTCTGTTGCAATGGGTGATCTCTCTTGCTTTCAGTCTTGTTTCTGCATTTACATTAGTTTAAAAAAAAAGAAAGAAACTCTGATATGTAGCTATACTGTACATACTTGCTTCCTTTTAGAAGATCTTTTTTCCCTTTTATTTAACTGTCTTGAATACTACTTGTTAGGTTTGAGATACAGCAATAGTAATTGAACAGATAATACTGATCCTTTTGAATTTTATTGCAGTCCTGCGTCTCTAAGTACTAGGGATGTAAATTTTTTTCATGAATGAAGGCATAAAACCCGATAGAAATTTACGGTGATGAGACTCCCAACTGCAGTAAAACATTTTAATGGTGTAAACGTTTTAAAGAAGGCAGTACATCTATGAACGATGATCCCAGCCGAGGTGGCTCACAGGCCACTGCAGTCCTTCCTGTTATCATTCAGTTAAAACTGATGGATAACTTGTCACCAACTTGCAAAAGAGATGCAACTGTCTGTGGGAACTGTATACACAATCATTCACAGACACCCCTTGCACATTACATGAATTTGGCTGGGAATTATTGCCACACCCCTCCATATAGTCCTGACCACGCTCCAAGCGATTTCTGTATGTTTGTGGCATTAGGAGTTCCTGGAAAGCCAAGAGTTTCAGACATGAAGGAGACAATCTGATCATGGCTCTGGCATACTGACAAATCTTTCTACCATGATGGTAGCCAAGCACTAGTGAAACATTGGGATAAGTGCATTAGAGTAGGAGAAATAAAGGGAGTTTTTCATTCTCATAATTGTGTTTAACACTTTCTTGATATGTTGCCATGTGGCTTCAGCTCGAAATCCAGGAAATGTTGCCAATTGAAGGGTGAAAGGTCAGCTAAACTAATGCTTAATCATTAAAGGTCAGTTAAACTGAATTTCAAATTACAAATTAAAAGAGCAGAAATGTATGATACACAGTTATGTAGTAATAATGTATGAATAACCTCTATGGTCATCACAGTATAGATGATACAAGGATAAACACATTACTATAAATACTGTAGTTTCAGTACTAGTGCAGTTGTATATAATGTGAATGTAGTTGAATGAAGCTCCCTGATTGTTAAATGGTATTTAGAGTAATTTATTTAAGTTAAATTAACTTAAGCACTACAAAGCTCAAATGTACTACATTTGTATTACTCTGTCATGGTGCTTCTTAAAGGCCCAGTTTCAGCTACTCCCCATTCAATTATGCAATCTTATGTCAGCTCTTAGCTTGTAAGGAACCTCTCTTAGCGGGCCTGAATAGTGTTTGATGCTTGTGAAAGTGTATTGATCTATTTTCAGTGTGATGTGCAGTGTACGACCACACTTTCCGGTACTGCCTCACTTCTGCGCTATAGTGTATCCCCACCTGAGGCACGATATCATTCAGGCTGATCAAGGACTGATAGGAGTGACACAATGACAAAGCCTGTCCTCATCTCCTTTGTGCTCGCCTACTGGAGTCTGAACCGTCTGCTGCATTTTAGATCGCATGCTGAAAGACCAGACTTGAGGGCTGTACAGTTACAAGCACTGTCTTATTTATAGAGCCTTTACAGTCTGCCTGTTCCTTAACAGTTCAGTTTTTTTTTATTTAACCTTCATTTTGAAATATGAATGAACCATTTCTTAAGTCAGGTTGCTAATCCGATTCATAATGACTAAACACCCACTAAGCTCAGTAAGTCCCCATGGTGAGTTTCAGCAATAAGCTGGAGGAATTTAATTCAGTTGCAGCGTAAAGGTCTTTTTTTTTAACAGTGCAGTGGGATTTGAAGAGTGAAAGAACAAAGATGGTTCTGTCATATCACATGACACGAGACACATAATCATAATAGAATTACTTATGACACGTGTAACCAAGAAGTCTTAATTATTAACACATTTTTCTTAAGTTGTTATAGAATCTAGGTAATATATGGTACTGATAATAAGCAGGAGGATTCAAATTTAATTTAGTGTAATATTGCTATCATACAGCTTAGACCAGTTTTACATTAGACAAGTTATTCCGCTCTCTCTCCTGACCTATGGCAATTCACATTCTGTCCTATAATTATTGGCACCCTGGTCCATGATATATAAAAATGTTATGGAAATCATCTTTGTGGTTAATTATCTCAGTATTACACCGATGGAAATCTAAGCAAAATAGAACCTTTAACTGGAGTAAATTTATTCTAATAAAATAAACAACTCTTTTCAACATGTATTTTTATTTGTGTCCACAATCATGGGGTATAAGGGGGGTTATAACAGTAAATAATATATACTGTACAGGTATTATTGTGTTACATAGTGAGTTTGCAGCAAGTCTAGAAATAGATTTAAAACACTGACCCTTGGCAAAAGATGCGTCATGGTTAAAGACTCACTAATGTGCATGCTCTCAGATTGGTCACACAAAATGAATATTTGGGAAACATCTTCAATATTACTACTAAAGATAGATACAAAATACATTAACTGCACAAAAATAACTTAAATACTTAAATTACTTTTACATGTGAAAGGTTAATGTTCCTCCAACTGGTTACTTAAGATTCCATTGCAATCTAACCCTACACATTTTAATGTGCACCTTTTGGTGGAAAAGCAAATACAATTTACTTTCTAACCAGCAGTCATAACATGAGCCATAGCAGAGCCACTGCACCAAATAACCTTTCCCTCCCACCTGCTATTACGCAACATTAAATTCCACCTTTAATTAAAGCTTTTTTAATTAGAGTAAGAATGTTGCAGTCGTGGCTCTGAACATAATCTCAACAGGAATGAGCTCCATTTACAGTAAAACCCCTCAGCTCACAGTGAGGACTGGAACTGTCTCACCATCTTTAACTTTGGAGTAAATGTGATAATATTTTACTTTGGAGTAAATATGGTTCATTTTATTAAAACTGTTGACTGGTGTGGATTATAAAACCTGTGGACTACTGATCTGAAGGTCACAAGTTCAAATCCCAACACTGCCATGCTGCTGCTGCTGGGCTCTTGAGCAAGGTCCTTAACCCTCAACTGCTCAAGTGTATAAACAATAAACAAATCACTCTGGAACAAAAAACAAAACAAAAAAGTAACTCGGGATCAGTGCGTCTGCCAGATGCCATAAATGTAAAAATATAAAATAATAATAAAAAAATTGTTCATCAGTGTAAGTTACTATTACAGAGGGGCATATGTTTTTTGTTTGTTTGTTTTATCCATTAATAATTATTAAAATGTTTTTTGCACACTAACTATTAAACAACTACATCTTTTCTAGCAATGTGGAGAAAAATAGCTATGAAAAATCAGATTGGCTGAATCTAAGGAATCATATTTTCTTTTAGAAAACTTACAAAAGGGTTCTTGAAAAAATATCACCTAAATAATCCGACATTGTTCACACACACACACACACACACACACACACACAATTTAAATTTAAAATGATGAAAAATGAAAAGATTTTACCTGCCTCATGCACTGTAACGCTCCTGTCCACCTACAGCGAATCGCGTCCTCTACAACGCCAAATAAAAACTGGGTTTCCGTTAACAATACACAGTCGAATCCTAGGACTTTTTCCACTGTAAACTTCCATTTCTGATAAGAATCTGTTAAAGGACGATGAGAAAGTGCGGTAAGGTGAGACGGCGCGCTGCTGTGACACTGCAGCAGGTGAGTGAGCTCGCGCCGGTATCCGGTAAAAGCAGCGCGCGACGGAGTGAACGCGTCAGCACTCAGCACTCCGCGCGCGCATCACTGCGTCATGACGCAGAACCCGAGCTCCTCAGTGGGACCTGCTCACACACACCCCGAGCACCTAACACACCAACGCCTACTGCAGCTGACAGGCTAAACAGAGTTCAGCGCGCTCCGTGTGCTATAAACGGAAGACATGACTGAAGATACCTGAATATCTAATTGAGTATTTTATCTCACAGAGCAGGACAAATACCTCAGGGAGAGTGTTAGCATGCCTGTACTTTACATCATTAGTTGCACGTTTGCAGAGAAAAAGTCCAGGAAGAAATCCTGCATTTTAAAGTTTCCCATATT
>JAAGKR010002660.1:0-89058 GCA_011419295.1 Clarias macrocephalus | reverse complement strand
CATTAGTGCGCTTCTAAACACTGTAAAGAAAGATGTCAGCATAAGTGATAATGGAAAAAATGTGAGTTGCAAAAATTTTAGAATTATGCTAGATTTTACAATGGAATTGTAACACAATTTTAATTGTGAAATTTTTGTTTAATCACTGCATCAGTATTGACTTTAATATTATGCCAGTCACATTATGGGTACAGTGTAACCTTGGATTGTGAGTAATGTGGTCTGGAAGCATTTTGTGTAGTGACTGTTCTTTAGTAACTCTACTAAGTCTACTAAAAAAAAAAAAAAAATTAAAAAGTCTGCAGTAATGAACAAGATGAATCTGTTTAACGATAATGCAACATCACATTTTCGCAAAATCCTCAAAAGGAGTAAAAAGCAATTTTCATTAGTTCAAAAGCAAGTGTGATTTTTGAAGAAGAAATGCTACTTACTCCGCTACATCCATCTACACTTGACTCGTTACTTTTCTAACCATTTATTCTACACATTAGATCTTCTTTATTTTTGCCAGAGAAATGTAGCCAGTGGATCTACCACATGACTGTGTTTCAATAATCACATGACTCCAAATTATGTTTCGCTTGTACACAGTGCAAAAGAACAGGTTCAGGCAGAAAAGCTGATTCATGGCCTCCAAACTTGACTTATTATAATGCATTACTAGGTGGTTGTCCTGCAAGGTACAGTTAGTCCAAAATGCAGCTACCAGGGTTTTCATTAGATCAAGAAAATATTGAGGCATCCAGAGAAGAACCACCTCCAGCCGGATTCTGCTTAATGATGGTTTGGATCTACACATGCTGCTCCTGAGCTCCCAGTGATCCAGACTGCCCCCCTTCCTACACCGCACCTGCTGACTCATCCCTGTGCTGAATTGGACTCCATGACAACTTCTGTTATACTGAACTTACAGCCTAACTCAGCAGCCTAACACACATGTTGTCGTTATATAATTCCTGTTATCCGTTATCACCCAAATGAGGATGGGTTCCCTGTTGAGTCTGGTTCCTCTCAAGGTTTCTTCCTATTGCCATCTCAGGGAGTTTTTTACTTGCCACCGTCGCCCTCGGCTTACTCATCAGGGACAATTTCATAATCTCATTATAATCTAAACACATTTTTTTCTCACTCATACACACGTCCATAAATTTTCTTTTCATTTTGTGAAGCTGGTTATATAAATAAAATAATGAAGATGCCTATATATTTTATAGCACTATATAAATAAAATTGAATTGAATTGAATTATTTAATTAATTTTATTATTTGGAAATGTCAGAAATTGTAAATTATTTTAACATTTTGTCTGGCTGCTTACATAATTTCTAAAAAGAATAAATAAATAAATCAGACATTACGATGAAACAGTTACTCAGTACTTAAGTAGTCTTTTTAACAAATACTTTTTTACTCTTATATGAGCAATAGTTTGGATGACTACTTGTACTTGAGTAATTTTTGTGACTTATTTTATATGAATATTTTGGGGCTGAGGAACAAATCATCAGAGTTTCCATTATTTCTTATGGGGAAATTCATGCTTAGTGCTTTGATATACAAGCACACTTCCGGAATGCATTATGCTTGCAATACAATGTTTAATTGTATTGGTATTTTGGTCTGTCGACATGCCATCTGGCACATTTGGCAACTGACCCTCTGCACCCTGGAGATATGTTCTTCATTTATATGGTAGTTACGTAAGGGGTCAGATTGCCAGCTCTGGTTATCATTCACACACACAGTCTATGGATTGTTGTGGGAAACTGGAGTACCTGGAGGAAACCCACCAAGTACAGGGAGAGCATGCAAACTCCATGCCCACAGAGCCTAAAGCAAGAATCAAACCTAACACTGGAGGTGCAAGACAACAGTGCTAACCACTAAGCAACCGTACCTACAGTATATACATTATAGGTAGTGGATATAATGTGAGATTTTTTGCTCTTTTTTAGTGTGTCTGACAGGCAAGAGAGAAAGAAGGAGAATGAACAAAAGACGTGTAATCACTAGAATGTTTATATCTCCATATCTCTGTTTGGTTCGTGTTTAGACTTCATCACTGTGTGCTTTAATCAACTGCTAATAAATCAAGGCTAGGTGAGAAGAATTTATTATAAATATATTTTAAATCAGTCAGCCATTGAAGAGGGGACCAGCAAATAATATGAAATAATAGCAATTCACAACACATTGTCAAGGACAAACTCAGAGTGAAAGAGAGAGAAAAAAAATATTGAAATTCGTTTCCTAGGTTCAGTGTTACCAAACTACACATCACATCAATCATGCCTCACCATCCATTAGACCAAATCCTAATCTCTTCACCCTTTAGACCCATTCATGTGTAAAACCATGATTTTCACCAGAAAAATGCAAAGGTCCCTGGAGACACACTTGAGCACCCGTACACCTAGTTGAATGCAATGGGAGAGCTGCACTGAGTTACTAATGGCTGCTGATGTTCCTGAGTGGCCCCCTGAAGGTGAAGGGAGGAGGAGGGAGGGCTGATGCATGACGATGCAGCCTGCCACACTGGCCCTTTTTCATCACAGCTCCCAGGCCCGATCGATGTAAGCACTAAGTCACAGTGCCGATTGCCATGTGGATATTGATCATTTATTATTTAATCAAAGTAGAGGGGGGGGGGGGGATGTGGAAGCAAGTCAGAGATGCAGAGGCTGTGGTTCTCCTGTAACAGTACACAAACAGCTAATGGACTTAATCAGTGCTAATGAGGCCACACATTAGCCTATGATCTAAGAGAATGACTTGCTCACTGCAAGAGGGCTTCACTTATTTACTTGTTTTTTTCATTGCTAGTCGATCATAGCAGAAGACTATTGACAGCTAAATAAAGTGTCCAGAATTATAATAAACTGCAAAAATCAAATGATCAAACAAACAAACAACCAAACCAGACAAATAAACAAACAAATAAAAAATCAACAATATTTATTTTTGTGTGCCTTTAACCCGTCTTAATTTTATTACTGGGACAGTTGTTTTTCCCCTATAATACTGCATTTCACTTGCAGCATAATAACATACTGCAAAATAAATCGAATAATTTAAACCAATTTTAGCACTGCTAAATATTCTCAAGCCACTTTGATATTTCAATATCCCATGATTATATACATTAATGTGAGGTGAGGAATACCTCTCCTGATTGTGTGTGTGTGTGTGTGTGTGTGTGTGTGTGTGTGTGTGTGTGTGTGTGTGTGTGTGTGTGTGTGTGTGTGTGTGTGTGTGTGTGCGTGCGCATTTTCTGTGTTTGTTGGGAATTGTTGACCATGCTCCAGTGTTCCTGCAGAGAAGAGAGGGTGTAGTGCGTCACCTTGTCTCTTTCTTCTCAGAAGCCCCAGAGGGACAGGGCATATGGCTGTCCTGCTCTCCCCGCTGTCCTACCCGCCCTCTGTCTTACTCACACACTGTCACATCTCATTTGGCCTGCCCTTGCCCTGCCTCATGCTTCATATCCCAAGATCTTGTGAGGGTTAAAGGACTAATGCACCTTTTTTTATTTATTTTCTTTATTTAAATTTGTATGCATATACGTATGGTGCAGATATTTTCATACGGTGGCTTTAAATGCAATCTTATAATATGTTGTTAGCTCTGCTGAGTATCTCCCCCCCCCTCCCCATATTCTTCTTCTTACTGTACCAGGCCTAGGGGGCTTTTCTAACTCTGGGGAACTACATATTTCAAAGATTTCGACCTAGTTTTCTTTCACAGTCTTTCCTCTTTCTGCTGTTTAGCTATTATTGTTTGTTTGGATATGAACATTTCAGTAACTTCTAGGCAAAGGAGATGCCCTTTACCCTTTCCTCTTATATAAAGGGTAATGGGCATCTCCATTATAAAGGGTCAAACATCATTCCATCTATTCTGGCCTTATCCCAGGGGATGTTCCCTACTGTTGAGCTATTCCTGCCATCCAATAAAGCTAAGCAACTTGTCATGTGCTTTAGGGGGTGTTTATTTGGTTTGGCAGTGCAGTTCAGTTTTGTGCCTGTTTTCAGCTAGTCAATCATTTGGCATACTCTCTTTTCCCCTTTGTTCCAAAGGTAAAGGTTATCAGCTCAATGTTGACTAGAGTGCGAGACACTAAGGCATTAAATGATGATAGGAATTAAAGAAACTCAAATGCCTAGTGAAACATGAACAAGAAATGCAGTGATATTATACATATGTATACTGTACAGTATATAATAAGCTAGATGTCTCACTGGCCTCTGATGACAAAAATCAGACCTTGTCCCTGTAATTCACTGTTTAAATTTGAGTCACGTGATTTAGATGCCTTTGGCCATGACAATTCACTCATGAAAGTATCGTTGCATGCACAAGCATAACGTGTGTGTATTTGGACACTTGTAAGTAAGTTCAACAATGATGGTGACTTTCAATTAGACTGCTGTATTCAAGGAGGAATTGTCTGTCTTCAGTGTCACAATTCTGCTTGTACCTGTAATTAGGTGAAGCTTTGCGCAGCTGCTGACCTTTTACTGGTAAATGTAAGTAGATCCCTATGAGGAGAAAAATTTTTGAGAATCTAATACGAATAAAAGCAGCAAAATTGAGGGATTGGAACACTGTACTGAATATTGTAGCATAAAAACTATACATGTATATTTATTTCTGGCCAATTAGGGTTAAATGACAATGAGAAAGTTCATGTATGTTTGTTTGTATGTGCGCATGTTCCAGCCCATGATATACATATACACAGCTTGAAGGTCAGTGTTTCAGCAGGTTTTGAAATTAGTGATTTTCTCTCTAGTATTTTCTAAACAAATTGTCATGAAGTGAAGCATAACAAGGGGAATCCAAGTGCAGATGAGTGACTGCAACGTTAGATGAGAGTGTGGTCAGAAGACGGACGCGAGGATCAAAAACCGGGGAATCAATCGCAGAGGTGACAATTGTTAAAAGCACAATACAAATAAAATTTAATTGAATTGAGGTGATGTAGCCAAATCGTAAAACAAGAGCCGTAGTCGACAAGGGGAGGCGCAAGTTCAGTAACTGGGGATCTTCGGTAACCATAATACCGACCTGTAATAGCATTTTTCTGCCTTGTAACCAGGTCTTTCTGCATCGGTGGATGAAGGCTTAGGCAGACCACCTCCTCCTGGAAAGGGAACAAGGGTGGTTGATACCCTAGACAACACTGGAAGGGGGACAGACTGATAGATGATGAGACTTGGGAGTTGTGGGCGTACTCTACCCAGGACAGGAACTTGCTCCTAGAGGAGCCATCCTTGGAGGCCATGCATCTCAGGGCAACCTTGAAGGACTGGTTCTTCCACTAGATCTGACCGTTCGACTGGGGGGTAGCCCCGATAAGTTTGCAAAATGCCTTCCAAAATTGAGAGGTGAACTGTGGGCTATGATCAGAAACAATGTTCTTAGGCAGGCCATGGAGCTTGAAAAAGTGAAGAACCATTAGTTTGATGGTCTCCTTGGGAGATAGAAATTTTGGAAGGGGGATCAAGTGAGCAGCTTTTGAGAACCCATCCAGCACAGTCATAATGCTGGTGTGGCCGTTGGTGGTGGGTAACCCTGTGACAAAGTCCAGAGTGATGTCGGACCAAGGGCGGTACGGGATAGATATAGGTCTGAGGAGGCCTGCTTGGGCAGTGTTGACATGTTTGCACCTTACACAGATGTTGCTTGCGCCACAAAAAAGGGTTTGAGTTGATCCAGGGTGACAAGAAAGCTTGGATAGCCTTGGATATAAACTCTGGATAACCTTTCTTTTTCATCATATACAGCAGTAGGAGACCTTGGTGTGATTATAGATTCATCTAAAGCTCATGTAGATCATATTATCAGGATAGCATTAATTCATCTCAGAAATATTGCCAAGATAAGAAATCAGCCAAAAACATAGTATTGGTACTAAAAAGTGTCTCACCTACATGAAAAAGTAAATTTTCAAATAGGATTTTATTTGATTTTATTATAGGATTTAACACCATTTTTCACAAGACTTAATGCTTTTTATCTCCCGATCTATGCTTTTTTTTTTTTTTAATATGCATACACATTTATATTTTTATCAGATTTGCTAAATACAATTTTATGCCCTTTTATCAAAATGTTATGCCATTTTATTAAAATTTTCTTAATTGTCATTTAGATGAAAATTGACCAATTCAGATTTTACATGAAAAGACAAAAAAAAAAAAAAAGGACTCTAAAATCCTAAATTGTTATGATATTGTAACATGAATTTAACCTGGTTACAGACACAACAGATTTATTGCTTTTTAAGCTTTTATCAAAAACCATCTCTTTTTAATTTAAGCAACAAATTTTACATGTCATATGCTTCTAGAAGCTTACACCAATTTTAGTATCGATACTCATAAACATAAATAATTTGCATTTTAAATTATTATTGTTTGAAGCGAGACAGTATAAGGCTAAAAATGGCCTTTTTGGAGGCACATATAAAATCTTCTCTAAAATCAGCTAAAGTTAGCAACTTAATTTTTAGGGAAGCAATGTTAGTCACTCCCATGTTGCATAAACTTTAGATGTAGCTTCTTTGGCATACACATTTTTTTGTATTATAATGTATAAAATAACACATGTATAAAATATCAAATAAAATAAGCACCAATACTTTGTTTTAGCTGAAATATATTGTCACTACACAATGCATAAAAATTAGTTCATGCTTTCATCACCTCTAGGTTGAATTATTTTAATGCCTTACTGGCTGTATGTTCAAATACTAAAAAAGCTCCAGTTAGTTCAAAATGCAGCAGTAGAAATAGAAAACGTAGCTTCAAATGGTAGAGTCAGAATTTGGCGTAAAACAGAATGAGAACATGGATCCATCATGCCTTGTTACCACTGTGCAGGCTGCTGGTGGTGGTGTAATGGTGTGGGGGATCTTTTCTTGGCACACTTTAGGCCCCTTAGTGCCAATTGGGCATCGTTTAAATACCACGGTCTACCTGAGCATTGTTTCTGACCATGTCCATCCCTTTATGACCACCATGTACCCATCCTCTGATGGCTACGTTCAGCAGGATAATGCACCATGTCACAAAGCTCGAATCATTTCAAATTGGTTTCTTTAACATGACGATGAGTTCACTGTACTAAAATGGCCCCCACAGTCACCAAATCTCAACCCAATAGAGCATCTTTGGGATGTGGTGGAACGGGAGCTTCGTGCCCTGGATGTGCGTCCCACAAATCTTTATCCCACAAATCTCCATCTCCATCAACTGCAAGATGCTATCCTATATACTGTTTATTATAACAAATGTGTGTGCACACCAAAAGCAAAAGAAAGTCTCACTAGAAAGGTTAAAGATCCATTTTCTCTCTCTGTCTGTTTCAGCCTGCAGGTTTAGTGCACGCGCATCATTTGACACAGTGCTCTTTCTCTGTGTCTCTCTCTCTTACACACACACACACACACACACACACACACACATGCATTCCCTGTGATTGCAGTGATTCCGTTAGTCTGCACTCAGTCGAGTGTCATTTCTTGTGTGAAGTTTCCATTATTTCTTATGGAAAAATATGATTTGGTTTACGAGTGTTTTGATATAAGGGCCCACTTCCAGAACAAATTAGTCTACTTAATCCATGCTCTGACGAAAGGGCATTAGATCAACTCTGCTCATACTACCAGCACCCTGCTTCTTCTTCTGCCCATATCCCATGCTCAGTGTCCTGCAGAGGTCAATCTGTCAGACTCCACAGCCACACTCAAAGTTCATCTGCCTGCAGAGGTCAACTTGGTGTCTAAACAGCTGAACAGCTGCAGAGATCAATAGGACTTCTGCCTGAATCATGCCATATACTACCTAAATCATGGACTGCTTAATTTGAACAATGCCTTGACCTGTCTAAGCAATGCCATGATCTATCCTATGTCTTGTCCCATCTAGGCAATGTCTAATCCTGCTCTCTGAGGGCAAATGTCTGCCCCAACAACTGGGGCTACCAACTTGATGCCCAGACACTCCTTCTCAATGGTGCTGTACTTTATTTTTTGCACTGAGAGCTTCCTGAGGGCATTCCTCTCCCTCCACCACCTGAGAAAAAATGGCTCCCAGCCCTTTGTCTGACATGGCAGTTAGACAAAACAGAGAGAAAAGTTATCAGAATTACAGTAATCAGAAAAACAGCGGGCTTCCAGACAAAACTGCTTTTACCTGACTGTAAGACATATTGCATAGCCCTGTCCAGTGGATTTGATGCCCACTTTATAGGGCAGTCAGCAGGCTAGTGACTTTAAAAAAATAGGTGCATCTGGCCAAATAGCCCCATGAACTGTCTTATCAAATTTTGATCTTGAGTCTTGGGCACAAAGCTCACTGGGCTGCTCCTCAGAATCACATTTTTTGTCCATTTTGGTAATCTGTATGTGCAAAACAAACACACGGAAGATTCTCAATGTGTTGCTTTTTGACATCAGTCAATAGATAGGTACTCTACTGATCCTGAAGTATGACTGAACTGAAAAACTAATTTTGTATCTTGGCAATCTGTGATGGTGAGAGGTAGTCTCATTAGGGGACCTGGACTGACTGTTTTAGACGTACCACCAGTCCCAGCTCTGGAACTACCATCACCTTAGACACAGGGACATCCTCAGTCCATGGTCTTAAGAGACTAAAGAAGTAAATCTAAAGGGCATTGCTTTTATCTGTTCATTTTATATCATAGCTGATTTTCCTGACTCAAGGTGTCCTTGTCACTTCGCAAGTAATTTGGAACTTAAGAACAATTACACTGCTTGGCCTGATGTTCTGTGCCTGTAGCAATTTTTTACAATTAAATTTATTAGCAAATAATCCATACAGTTTGTAATGATCAGATTAATTATTTTAACTGAGTTACACTATGAAGGATTTCTTATCGGAGTTCTGGTGTGGTCTAGAAACTCAATAAACAAAAACGACTCAAATATCAGCATTAAACAAAACCCAAATGTGTAGTATGTGAACGAACAAACACGTGCACCAAATAAACCCAACATTTACAAAATATACACAAATTAAAGTGTGTGGGTGGATGGTTTAAATGTCCAAAGTCTGGATTATTGAAATTTAGTGTATATGTGTGTTGGGAGAAATTAATTGGCCTCACCGGTTGCAGTGAAAACAGTCTGGGAACGCAATGTCAGAGTAAGAGCAATTTTGTGAAGCAGTCCGGTTCATGATAATCCTGTAACAGGGAAAATGCTCACAGGAACAGTCTCCACAAATCTCTTTGGGAAAACTCTGTTTAAAACAGCGAGCTGATCCACCATATTTTCTTCACCCTGCAGTGTATAAGAAGGGGTTGAGTAGACTTTATTTTCTGAGGAAGCTTAGTTCCGTTTTAAAAGCTACACTCGATGCTGTGTGAAAATGCTATGGGAACATCTCTTTGTTCAACCGGTTGTGAAGCATGTGTGTATCAAACATGCCAAATTTTGGCTTATATAACCTTGGTCAGGTGACATCATCTGATGAGGTGCACCTGAAGGTTATAAATAGGAGTGAACTGGAAACACCCTCAGGTCTTTTTGCCTTTAAGGACTGCATTGTGTTTGCGTGTGTGTGTGCAAAGCAGATATACAAAAAAGAAAATAAGAAAGTGTTAGATTACTCAATATGGTAGAGTTTGAGAGGAGATGCGTGTCTCCGTGTGAGAGATCTCTCTCGGACGGCAATCTCCACACTTTCTATTTTGAGTGTTTGGGGGAAGAGCATGCTCTCCTCGGGCTCGAGGGAGAGTGTGCAAATGGTGATCTCCTCCCTAATAAGGTGCTTCGCGTGTGGATCACCTTCTTTAAACCGTGAGCCGCGGCTCATTCGTGGGGTTCACGTGCCGATCTGGCAGATGCGCATGAGACGGAATCCTCCTTTTCTCTCGCTTTAGCGTCCACTGCTCAAGCGCGCCCCGGCACTTCTTATGAATGGCCAGAAGAGACTTCCTCTCTTGCTTCCCCTTCTTTGGCGACCTCAATGACAAGTTAACTCATTCATGGAATAAGCCCTATTCATCCCCGTGTTTTTGTGCCATTGACATCGATATATTTGAATGTGGTTGATGCGAAGGGGCGGGGTTATATGATCATGCCCCAGATTGAAGAGATGCTTGCGGGCTATCTCTCTGATGGGACCTCATCCTCCCTGAAAAAGCCCACACTCCCCACCAAGCTGTGTAGACTAACATTTTCGTTGTTGAGGAAAGCTTTTCAGGCAGCGGGTCAGGCTGGTGCTGCCCTGCACACCATGGCGGTTTTGCAGGCTTACCGGGCTGACCTGCTGAAGGACTTGAGCACTGGCGGGTCTATCAACGAAAGGGTGTTTTTACAGCTATGCCAAGCCACAGACATGTCTCTCCGTGCAACCAAGCAGACGGCTCCTACTATCAGACACTCTATGGCTGCCATGGTGTCCACGGAGAGATATTTGTGGTTCAACCTCATTGGCATCAAGGACAAGGATCGCACTTTCCTTCTTGATGCCCCCATTTCGCCTTCCGGCCTGTCGACATTGTTAACACCGTCTCCACTAGGTTTCAGCAGGCAAAGCTATATGAACAAGCCTTTGTGAGGTTTCTTCCCCACCATGCTCAATAGTCGGGATTATCGGCCACCCAGTCCCGACCAGGTCTGGTTCCCAAGAGGTGTGAAGCACAGAAGGAGAGTGTGGCAAACCGGGCACCCGCTCATAGAGACTGGGAAAGGACTCACGTGCTTCGCAGTCCGTCTCAAAGAGACTGGACCTTAGGACCATCATCTCTGCCAAAAAGAGCAGGAGCAGCAGTCTCCAATGATGTTCTTTAGATGTTCGGTCGCCTCCTGCCGAGGGTTTCAAGATGCCGAACATCTAACACCCTATCTAGCCGATGTGTCTTGTGGAGACACTGTGTGCCTTTCGGAGAAACAGCGTGGGACCTACTGCCAAGCATGTCTCCTTGAGCACAAAAAACTGTAGAGAGTGGCTACAGGATTCAATTTGCACATCGTCCTCCACATTTCAACGACGTGATCTCCACTTCCATGAAACCTGAACGAGCACATCTCTTGATTCAGGAATTAGAGACTTTGCTGAAAAATGGGGCCCACTTCTTCTGCGGGCTTCTTGGTTGCACAAAGGCGGCGTTCAAGCGGCGTCGGAGTTCAAGCCGAAGTTTCTTTGCGTGTCAGTGAGAGCGGAGTCTTCGATCGCTGGGTGGCGCAGGTCAGAAGTCAAAATTCAGGCGCTGGTTGAGAGCAGAGAAAGATAGGTGTCCACTTTCTTCTTTCAGAATGCCGTGATGTTCAAAAATGTGCCGAGGCTGCTCGGACATTGAGTTTTTAATCTCACGGTGCAGGTCTGTCCCACAGCCGTTTGTCCCATTCAGAGATGGTTGTGGGCATAGCCGCCTCGCATGGTTCCTCTTTTTCATGCATACATTAACCTGTGGTTTGGTCGGTCATGTGGGAGGCCATCTCAGGGAGATTTTAGTAATTTAGGTAAAGTGTATTAACATGAGTCTGGTTAATATAACTAAAATTTCATGCACATCAAGGTTCGTTGAATACACAGAGCTTTCATTTGATACCAAACATCCCATGTTTTGCATACCTATTCATACCTTTATTCATAGAAAGGGCTGTACACGTTTATTACACTCTGTAAGTTTATAGCAAACATGTTGAACACAACACAAAGACATCATACATTCTATATGCACACACGTATATAATTTTGTATTTGCCCTACTGACATATTTTAACTGATTAACATAGTATGTGTCCCTAAAGCTTCGTATGTTCTAGGGCCCGGAGGAAACACATACCGGGGGGTCAGTAACTGCCCAGGGGTTGTGAAACTTCCCTATTCAAGGGATTTGTGCATTTGAGTGAAGATGTGAAATTGCTCCTCTCTTGGGCCAGGAAGTTACTTTGCAGATTTACAGCATCTGAGTTGGAGACGTGTAACCGTTCTTTCCTTAGTTGCTGATGTCGTAAACTGTCTCTTCCTCATTCAACGACTCTCTCTGAGGTGGCCTGCTAGGCCCTACACAAGGCACAGCACTTTTTATCAACACCCCGCTTGCATAAGCCTATAAACCAGAACCCTTCATGTAGATGCGCTACAAGTTTGTGTCATATAATTTTTTGTTTGTTATCTTTTATATATGCTTTTGTTTAGTTTGTTTTGTTTAAATTAAAAACTCATGGTGTTACCCCCAAGGGAGTTGCATTTAACCTTTTCTTTAATTAATGAGTTTTTATGCTGATTCTTTTATCTTTTGTGTACAGTACATTGTGAACGTTGCAGGCCATAGTAAGTATGTAAGCTGATCTGGGTGGTGGAGGCTGGGGGCCAAGCGAGTTTTCCTCATTTGATCCCATAATGCTTGAGGATGAACATAACCTTATTTATATTTTTTACTTATTTATGTGCACATTGTTTTATTTGTGTATTAGTGTGTATTCAGGTGTGCATTGATTTAAGTTATATGTGTATTAGTGATCAACTCGTACTTGGCTGCCTACCCCTCTTCCCGGACAGTACTTGTGGGTATAAGCTGTACCATTTCAAGTTTTGTTTATCTTATTTTCTGAATCTTTGTTATTAACAGTGTGGTAGTACATATGTTTGGTTTAGTCAACTTTTATACACTCAAAGTCTTTCTTTTTCTTTCTTTTTTTACTTTTCTTCGTTGTTTCTTATGGATTTTAGGTTTACAAAAAGGAAAAATGTCTTACAGACAGGTGAGACCTGAGTGGATTTGTTTGGCCTTGATGCCCAGAGCCATGTTTGAGGACAACCAAACAGAATTTCAGAAAAAACAGCTCATACGCACTGCTAAGCACAGCAGTGTAGGGGTGATTTCATTCTGCTTTGCAATCCCAGGACCTGGGCATCTTGCAGTCATTAAGTTGACTACAAACTCCTCTGTATACCAGAGTATTCTAGAGGCAAATCTGAAGAGGTCTGACAGGTAAAACTTTGTCGAAATTTAGTCATGCAAGCTAGTAAATGTCAGGCTCGGTAGAGGGCGTTGTGGATACAAGTGCAGTGGTTTGGGGTGTATGCCGATTGAAGTGACGTTAAAGAGTGCTTGTGATTCACTTCATGGTGCTTTGAAGCTGCATTGTGAATTCCGCGTTGAGCAGGGAAAGTTTTGCTGTAATGCAGAAGCAAGTAGTACCGGCAAGAGCGCGCCGAGGGGCGATGTGTCCGATGCTCCTCTGGAGAATGCAGTGTAACCTGAGCCGTGTGCCGGCGGGAGAAGCCTGAGGCGTGGAGTGAAGCCGGAGCATGCAGTGCTCCTCTGGAGGATGCGGAAGTGCGCAGAGCTGGCATGTAACCTGAGCCGTGTGCCGGCGCGAGTAGCCTGAGGCGTGGAGTGAAGCCGAGCATGCAGAGCCGGCGTATGAATGACAGCGTGAGCTTGGCCGGGAGCGAGGATTAATCGTGGTAGGAGAGCAGGCAGAGGTCAAGCCGGAGTGACGAGAGAAGGGTCCGTAATCCAAAGTCATGGTCGGGAGAGCAGGTAAGCGGTCAGCAATGGGAAACATCCAAATAACAAACGTCAAAACTAGGCAGACAGAAACGGAAGAAGACGCTGTTGAATTGAGGCTGGTAAGGCGCACAATAAACTGGCAACATGACGGAGTCAGAGCGTAGCTTAAATAGGATTGGAAATTACGTCAATGATAGACAACAGGTGTGGGGAGCGGGAAGTGAGATAGTGAGATTGAAAAGAGTGCTCAGGTGATCATGACGAGGCTGTGGCTTGGCGTGACATGACAGTAAATCTACATCAAGCTGAAAAATAATATAATTGAGGTTTTGGATGGCCTATTCAAAGTCCAGACCTCAACCCAACTGAAATGCTGTGGCAGGGCCTTAAGAGAGCTGTGCATACCAAAAACTGAAGCAATGTTCACAGTAACACATAGAACTAAGAGAATGTATATATGTAATCTACTTGGCCATAAAATGTCACAGTCTAGGATTTTGTTTAACTGCCTTTAACTTTGATTATCATGTGCAATGTGGTGGCCACCTAGTCAATTATTGGTAGTCAGCTCACTTACTGTATTTATTATCACTTAACATTGCTGAGCCTAGACATGACCAGTTAAAGCAACAACAGATTATAACACAGTGGACACTATGCATGATTCATCATTTATCATGATTGACAGCGCTATGGGAAAAGGTCTCTGCTGACCGGTTGTTAAAGCATGTGTGTCAAACACGCCAAAAACTTGGCCCGTACAACCTCTATCAGGTGACATCCTCTGACCAGGTACACCTGGAGGTTGTAAATAGGTCTGAACAGGAAACATCCTCAGGTCTTTTGTCTTCAAGGCTGTATTGTGTTTGCGTGTGTGCGCGGCAGTTTAAAAAAAGAAAATATATATAGAAAAGAAAGCGAAACTAATGGCTGAGTTTAGGAAGAGTGTGAGACGGATTTGCCCTTTTCTTTCGCGCTCTCGCTGGATCTGAAAATTCCCGCGCCCGCTTCTGAAGCGCATCTCGATGCTTCTTCTTCTGATCGGGTGCCGGAGACCTTCTCCTTTCTCTCAAGTGAGTTTACCACCCCAGGACACTCCTCTCGTGGCGAGCGAGAGTATGAGGAATTAATGGAGGTGGTAACCAGGGCAGTCGAACGCCTACATCTCGACTGGCCTCAGGAATCAGTGCGTCCCAAACACTCAAAATTTGACGAAAATTATTTCTGTCAGGTGGCTGAGGTGAGGGACCTCAACGCAGGTCGCTCCCCTTTTTTGGTGATCTCCATGACGAGGTAACTCGTTCATGGAGCAAACCTTATTCGTCCTGCATATTTGTGCCTACGACCTCGATTTATTAGACGATCGTTGATGCAAGCACGTGGGGCTATATGATGCCCCAGTATGAGAGGATGAGGAGCTATCTCCTTGCGAGCTATCTCTCTCCTGGGTGCTCATCTTTGCTGAAGAAGCCTAAACTCCCCACTAAGCCGTGTAGACTAACATCTTCGCTAGTGGGGAAGGCTTTCCAGTCAGCGGGTCAGGCCGGTGCAGCGCTGCACACCATGGCGGTGTTGCAGGCATACCAGGCTGATCTACTGAAGGACCTGAGCACTGGCGCGTCCGTCGACCAGCAAGCCTTTTCAGAGCTTTGCCGAGGCACGGATTTGTTTCGCCCGTGCCATTGGCCGTTCCATGGCTGCTATGGTTGCAACGGAGAAACATCTGTGTCTGAACCTCACTGGCATTAAGGACAAGGAGCATTCGTTCCTCCTTGATGCCCCTATCTCGCCTTCCGGCCTATTCAGTGACGCTGTGAATACCGTCACCAATAGGTTTTAGGAGGCGAAACGCTACGAGGAGGCGTTTTTGAGGTTTCTTCTCCGCTGTGCTCAGGAGTTGGGACCATCGGCCACCCAGTCCCGATTAGGTCCGGTTCTAGTAAGGTGTGAAGCGCAGAAGGAGATTGTGGCGAGGTGAGCACCCCCTCTTAAAGACTGGGGTACGACTCGCCGTGCTTCTCAGTCTGCCTTTAAAAGACCGGACCTGAGGAGCATGATCTCGTCAAAGAAGAGGTTCTGAGGCTGGTGAAATGCCAGAACCATGAGGGTGTCTCCCCCAGGGGAGGGGTGTGTGGTATTCCAAAGGGAATAAGCACTCCTTCCTGGCACCCTCAGGAGGCAAATCTATGCCACCACTGGTGCTCGGAAGAGTGGTCACCAACGAAGTGTTAGATCTAACCAACCCCCCCACTCCCCCCACAACCGTTTGTTGCTTTCAGAGAATCTAGATCTCATTGCAGGTGTATCCATGGTGATATCCATGGTGATATCCTGCCCCTGCATATGAGACCCTTTCTGTTGTGGCTGAGAGCCAGGGGATTTCATTCAAGGGCCAATCCCCTCAGCAAACAGGATACGCGCCAGGGGCTTCATACCCTTTCTATGTGGTTCAGACCTCGGGTTTTAACTTTGGGTCCCACTCTAGGTCTCTGTCATCACGAGATGCTAATAATGGATGCTTTCCTTTAGGTTGGAGTGCGGTCTTGGATAGCCGTGCAGCTCAAAGGATCTGGAGAGGTCATCTTCTCGCATGGCACACCAATTGCCTCGAAACAATGGCTTATTTCTGGCCCTGAAATACTTCCTCCAGCTAAGAGGTTACTATGTCCTAGTGTAGGCAGCACAATGGAAGTCTCCTCTATAAATCGCCATGGCGAATTGCAAGATTAAAAGACCGATTAAGAGATCCTGGTCTTCCAGCTAAGCTAATAGAAACTATTCCAAGTGCTAGGGCTCTCTCTAACAGAAGTACTTATGCCCTCAGATGGGATGAATTTGAACCTATGGCAAACCATGTAGACCCAGCCCACTGCCAGACTGTTTCAGGCCTAGAAACTGTCCTCAGTCCTAGAACAACAGTCCCTTTAAGGGACAAAGCTATTGTGTTCAAAGGTTGGCTGAGGCCCCTTTCGAACCTCTAGAACTTGTGCCTATTACCCACAAGTTTTACTCACCCAAATTATCTTCCAAAAGTTCCATTTTTGATTATGCAACCAGTTGTTCTTGAAACCTTCTGTCCTCCGCCGTCTAATGCTCAGGAGCAGGAAGGATTTTACTTATTGTGTCCAGAACGTGCTCTACAGATTTACGTCCACTGCACTAGTCAGTGGCGCAAATAGGAGCAGCTCTTTATATGTTATGCCGCAGCCGGGTGTGTGGCTGCCACTAGACAATCTAGGTCACATTAAAAGGCCCTAGCCTATGAGGTGCGTGGTCACACTTCACCTCTAGGAGTTAGGGCCTATTCAACTAAGGGGTTTGCAAGGTGTTCCCTTGCAGCAAGTTTGTGATGCAGTAGGCTGGTTCCCTCCGCACACTTTTCTCGGAGTTAATAGTTCGGGTGTCCATGCTAATCCATGCTTACAGTCCTAGAGTCAGCATCCCACAATCAGGTCTAGACATCTTGGATGATTGAGCGCGCACACTACACAACTCTGGGGTCCAGACACTTCCAGTGCGGCGGCATTGGTATTCTCGTTCCCATGGCGCTTTCAAGCGCAGCATTGAGTGTAGCTTTTGAAAGGGAACGTCTCGGGTTACTTTGCTGTAACCCTGTTCCCTGAAAAAGCGGTAACTCGATGCTGCGCACTAATGCTGCACTGTAGGCGTGACTGGACGTCAGACAAATTGACCTGAGGATGTTTCCGGTTCAGATCTATTTATAACCTCCAGGTGTACCTGGTCAGATGACGTCACCTGACTGAGGTTGTACAGGCCAAGTTCTTGGTAGGTGGGCACAATAGCTTGGGCTAGAGAAAGGTTAAATAAGTCTGTTAGGACCCCTGCCAGTACATGCTCTGAGGACACGTCCAGGGATATCGTCGGCCCTGTATTTTTCTGTGTATTGATCTGGCTCAGAACTGTGCTGACATAATTGTTGGAGAGTGGGAGTAGTTTGTAGGGAGCTTGAATTTGATTGCTGGCTTCAGATTATCACTTTCAAAGCAAGCATAGAAGTTGATTAGCTCATTGAGAAAGGAGATATCAGTGGAAGGGGGTGAGGGGTTGATGGGCCTGTAGTTGCTGATTGTTTGAATACCTTGCCACATTTCCTGGGAATTGGTGTTGGAGAAGTCTTCCTCGATGTTCAGCTTGTAGCAGTACTTCTCAACAAAGCCATCTTAACACCCTGCTTCAGATTGACCCTGGCTGTACTGTAGGCCTGTGCATCGCCGATCTAAAGGAGGCATTGTGAGCCTTCAGTAAGAGGCAAACCTCTTTGTTCATCCAAGGCTTCTGATTTGGGTACACAGTGACCTATTTCTGGGTGGTGACACTGTGTGTGTATCGTGGTGTTGATATAGTCCAGGATAGAGGAAGCATATCTCTCAATATCCAAGTGAGAATCCCATGTTGCCTGCATAGCAAACATGCTTCTGTCAGTGTGTTGAAACCTGTCCTGAAGTTCAGAGTCAGCCGCCACTGGCCAAACATTGATTGTCTTTAATGTTGGTCCCAAGCGTTGGATGAGTGGTGAATATGCGGTGGAGATAAACAAAGAGAGGTGATCTGATTGTCCCAGGTGAGGGTAGGAGGTAGCCTTGTAAGCTCCAGGTAAGTTGGTGTAAACATGGTCCAGGGTTTTATTTCCTCTGGTGTGGAAGGAAACATGCTGGTGAAATCTAGGGAGCACTGTTTGTAAGTTGGAGTGGTTAAGGTCACCCACAACAATGAAAGCAAAATCTGGATGCGTTGACTGTTGTGTACTAATGGCTGCATGTAGTTCTTTGATTGCAAGCTTGGCATTAGCATCAGGTGGAATGTATACAGCAGTAACAATTCTCTTGGTAGATAGAAGGGTCCACACTTCACCATGAAGAATTTCAGGTTAGGTGAGCAGTGTCTCTAAGTGATAACAGAGTCTGTACACCAAGCTTTGTTTACACAAATGCACAGTCCTCCACCTCTGGTCTTACCGGAGTTATCTGCCGTCCTATCTGCTTGGAAAACATAGCTTTCGGCTAGCTCAATAGCGCTATCCGCTATGCCTCTGTTCAGACATGTTTCTGTGAGAATCAAGATATTATAATTCTTTTTTTGCTGGAGATGTGCAATCGTAGCTTGTCCATTTTGTTGATTAATGAACAAACATTAGCTAGGAAAATACTGGGTAAAGAGAGCCGATGCGGCATTAGCTTTAGCTTAGCTCTTAGTTCGCCTTACTTTTTCCCTGTGTTTGTTTACGTTCTCAATGCTGCCTGTGAGCACTTCCGTCCGGCCAGGCAGAGCGAGCAACCTCCGGTGTTCTGGAGATCTCTGGGATGAGTCGGAGATCGGCGATAGAATTAGCAGAATGGCGTAATCCAACGTCCATAAGTTCTTGCCTGCCGTAGGTTGTGAAAGGCAAGGCTGTTTTGAATGAACAACCTGGCAAGGAATAAAAAGATAACTGTAAAAACACAAAAACTGGAGAGATACTGAGCCTCGCCACCATCTTCGTCCATCTGGACCAATTTGTATCTAGTCTTAAATAATATTATTTATATTATTTATTATTTTTATTATATTAATAATTATATTACACATTAAATTTTTATGCTTTAGTTTCGGTGAAGTAAAACACTAAGTCTATGCCCATCAACAGTGCCACATGGTACTTCTAAAGCAGTGATAGTGCTATGCAAGGGTATGCTATGCTAAAAATAAAATACATATAGTTGCCAAGCTGTTCTAAATTTCTAAACACAAAGCTGCAGTATTGTGGCAGAGAAAAACAATTCAATATGTTAGAGCATAGTTATATATAATTATATAGTTAAGTATATACTTAAGCACATATACTTAAGAATATAATACTTCAATTGGTAAAGAGAATGTGCTATCCAAGCTACTTTATAAATTGCTTTTTAATTTTTTTTTTAATTCATTGAATGATGTGTCAAACTGATTACTTCCAGCCAACAGCAAATTCCCATTTAGAATTTAAGTTTAGGTATGAGCACTGGGACCAACTTGCTTTAAGTTTGGTGGGGTTTGTGTGCTCTTCTGTGTGCCAAAATAAACCCACACTCCTGTTAGCTGACATAGTACACATGTTTCTTTCTGTATTTGAGGCTTCATTCATTAAGGATGAGAAAAAAAATAAACTCTCAGCTATTCTTCCATTTTTAACACATTCTCAAATCAACCATTTTCCATGTCATTAAATGTATAACCACCCAGCTTATGTAATACCTGTCATAAATGTTGAACTTTGTCAGTTCATTACATTTTATCTTACATAAGCTGTAAACATAAAGAACGTTCTGGTATCTTGAGTATCCTAATTGAGTAGTGTTTCATATTTGCGAGGGGAAAAAAGCCACAGATATGCCCTAATGCTTGAAACGTGGATAGATTCCTATTTCACATGTTAACATATTTACGTAACCAGTCTATTTTTTGTTTAATGATTTGTAATAATGTCTGATAACTAAAACCATAACTACAACATTAATATGTGTTCTGACACACCACCTGTGCAATATCTAGTAAAGCTAGGATGATATTGCAACATGTACATCCTCATATGGAGTCAGCCTCTCAATACAAGTACGAGTGGAGGGAACAGATTTAGATTTGGGGTTGCATTTGTATACATCTCAGTTCCCTTGCCTATTCCCATCCCTCGGTATCCCTCTTCCCCCTTCTCATTATGCACTTCCTTGTTTTCTTCTGTTTCCTCCTTAATATCTCCTCTCCTTGTGTGATTTAGCCAGCGCAGGCAGGATGCAGTATGCTAATTTCAGGTTTAATGATTAATTAGTTACTGTGCTGCTTTTCCCAAGAAACAGCCACCATTAAACACCCTTCCTTTTTTGTAGTGTTTCTGGTGTATGTGAAAGTGTGGGCTTACACTCTAATATCCCTGAAAGCCAATAAACAAAAAGAGAAGCAAAGAACATGAATTTAGATAAAACTTTCTCTAGACCATTAACTGGCTGTGTGTGTGTGTGTGTGTGTGTGTGTGTGTGTGTGTGTGTGTGTGTGTGTGTGTGTGTGTGTGTGTGTGTGTGTGTGTGTGTGTGTGTGTGTTATGTAAGCAGATCAAATGGCCTTAGCATCTGTAAGAGGATGAGTGCAGACTGGAGTTGTCCTCTTTAAGCCTCTGACTGAGCAGAACACTCTTTAGGGATCCTTGCTGTGTGAACCATGTCCTTTGTGTCCCAGGTTAACTGCCATGCAAAATTTGTGCATTGCAATGAAAACTGAAAATGCTTGAGGCCTTCCTAGAAACACAAAAAATTTATATCAGAAATTATTATGCCTAATGCAAGAAGGAATTTATTTAGGAAAAGCACAGGTCCTGTTTCTGGGCCATCCTAAGCTTGGATTCTCCATGTTTCGGTGTGTGGGTCTTCTCTCTCTTCCCTGTGGTGGATTATTTAGGAATAGTCCTATACCCTGGCCGGAATGGGGTGGTAGGTTATGTATTATTATTATGATTATTATTATTATTATTATTAGAATTGCAAACAGCAAATGGAAGCCATCCACACTAGTTCGGTCTGGAATAATATTAACAAATCCTTGTCACTCTTCATGGCAAACATTTTGCTCATTAATATGTAGAGTGCAAGATGTTTAGTCATTTTTTTTTAGTAATATCTATTTGTGAAAGGTATATATTAGTTAGCACTCTGATGTGGATGATTACAGAAAATCTGGATGCCTTAGGTGGAATTAGTAATTCCCCCAACTCTAGCATTAGAGCCCTCATGGCAGGATGGATGGGTGACAACTTGGCGGCACACTCTCACAGCCAAAGATGAGAAACTGAAAGTGCTCAGGTTATAGGAGACTCTATTTTAAGGAACGTGAAATTAGATAGGGCTTTAGGGGCACCTGCATCTTTAGTTAGGTGTATAATGGGAGCCAGAGAGCCAGACAAAGCAGATTCTCTTAGGGTTTTATACAATCATATGTTTTCAGAGATAGTTATTCATATAGTAACTAATGATACTGTATACACCTTTTGTCAGTTGGACATTACTAATAGTAATTCGGGGGAGGTACGTAAATTAGCAATGGTGATGTCTGATGCAGTAATATGCTCTGTCGATCTACCTTTCAGCAGGTTATGGTCACAGAACTGATGACTGTTCTGGTGGAAAAACAATGTGAGCTTACATACAATTGGAGAGACAGTATCCATTCTGCTCAAGATGATGTTGCCATACCGTAATTTTTTGCAGCATGATTAATAGTCTTAAAACAAGCCTAGTTATTTAGCGATAATCTAGAGCCCAGGCCAGCTAGCAGGCAAGAAGGCTAAACTAAACTTTTGCTAGCTGCACTCAGTCACTCAGGTTTAACCATATTGATACTCTGCCCCCTTAACAAAAATACACAATATCACAGAATAGATCAGGAATAGCAACAATGAATGTAACCAAGTGAGCTTCAAAGCTGCCTATGCTGGGTTCCATTGCACTATGTGGCTGTTCAGTGATATCAACTTCAGGTAGAAGCACCTAAAAAAGAGCACACACCATAAGCACATACCCACACATGTTGGTTTATAACACCCCCACACAAATGTGAACCTCATACACTGATTCAGCATCAAATCAGCATTGCAACAGACAAGTGAGACAAATAACAAGATTGTAACCTTGCACAATTAAAGACCTGGCTACAACTAGTGTGTTTTTGTAAGGCAATTAGCTGAGCAAGGGCTTCCTTCTCAATTGTGCTCCAGTTCATTTGGTGCTTCAGGAATTCTTTCAAGAAGTAGCACATAGTGATCTTCCTGTTTTGGTATGACACCAATAGCACTGGCATCAACCCTCTTTCCAAATTCACATTTATCTAGTTTTTAATCAAATATCTTCAGAGGAAGACAAATGCTAGCTCTAGAACTTTCATGTGCCATTTTCAAGAATCTGAATATACTACATGATCAAGGTAAGCAACACAATTTGGAACCTCCCCTCATACATGGTTCATAAGTTTATGTAAGATCTGCCAATAACACTTCAGATGATCCAGCTTGCTAATGAACCTGGCTGGGCCAATGCAGTATGTGCAATCTTTCATCCTAGGAAGAGGGAATGAGTCAGGTTAAGTTATTTAATTTAACATCCTGTAATTGCCACAAAAATGGAATTATGAATCTGCTAATCTCATTTTATCATGTTTTTAAAAATGTATCAACTTGTGTACTAGATCCCATACCTACATGTTTTTTTTTAATTATTAAACAGATATTACCAGAAATAATTATGCCTATTCTATGAATACTCAGTTCCCTTTCAAAAGCTACACTCAATGCTGTGTGAAAACGCTATGGGAACATCTCTTTGTTGCCCGGTTGTGAAGCCTGTGCATGTCAAACCCGCCAAATTCCTTCGGCTTATAACCTGTGCCAGGCATGACGTCACCGAATAAGGTGCACCTGCAGGTTATAAATAGAAGTGAACCGGAAACATCCTCAGATCTTTTTGTCTTCAGGACCACTTTGTGTTTGCGTGTGCATGTACAAGCCGTAACGAAAGCAAAATAAAAAAATAACAGCATTAACTCACCGATATGGCGGTGTTGCTTAAGAGATGCGTGCCTCCGTGCGATATATCTCTTTCGGAGGGCGATCTTCATGAGTTTTGTCTCGAGTGCTTGGGGGAAGAACACGCTCGCCTCGGGCTTCAGGGAGAATGTGAGTACTGTGATCTTCTCCCTATTAAGGTGCTTCGCACGCGGCTCGCTTTCTTTAAAGAGAAACCGCTAGCCGCGGCGCATTCCTGGGGCGCGCGTGCTGATCTGGCAGACGCGCACGAGATGGAATTTCAGATTTCTCGCTCGCTTTCTCCGGATCAGGAAGTTTTAGCTTCCGCTTTGCAAGCGCACTCCGGCACTTCTTGTGAAGGAGCGGAAGAATTTTCCTCTCTCGCTTCCATGGAAGTAGCCTCCTCACAACACTCCTCCAGTGCTTACAGAGCTTATGAGGAATTATTAGAGGTTGTAACGCGTGCGGTCGAGCCATTGCATATCGACTGGCCGCAGAAGCGAGATTCCCCTAAGCTTTCGAGATTAGACGACAGGTTTCTGTCGGATGGCCGGGGGGAGGAACCTCAATGTCTCTCTCTCCCCTTCTTTGGTGACCTCCATGATGAATTAACTCTTTCATGGAGCAGACCGTATTCATCGCGTGTTTTTGTACCATCGACTTCGACTTATTCGAATATTGTTGATGCGAAAGCACGTGGTTATATGATGATGCCCCAGATAGAAGAGACGCTTGCGGGCCATCTCTCTCCTGGGACATCATCCTCCCTGAAAAAGCCTACTCTCCCCTCCAAGCCATGCAGATTGACATCTGCTTCGGTGGGTAAAGCTTTTGAGGCAGCAGGACAGGCTGGCACTTCACTGCACACCATGGCAGTTTTGCAGGCTTACCAGGCTGACCTGCTGAAGGACCTGAGCACGGGGTTATTGATGACTAGGCATTTGCAGAGCTGCGCCGAGCCACAGACCTGTCTCTCTGTGCAACCAAGCAGACGGCCCGTGCTGTGGGCCGTTCTATGGCTGCCATGGTATCCACGGAGAGGCATCTGTGGCTGAACCTCTCGGGCATCAAGGATAAGGATCGTGCTGTCCTCCTTGATGCCCCGTTTCGCCTTCCGGCCTTTTTGGCGACGCTGTTATATCCGTCGCCACTAGGTTTCGGGAGGCGAAGCTATATGAACAGGCTTTTGGGAGGTTCCTTCCCCGCCGTGCTCAAGAACCGGGACTGTCGGCCACCCGGCCCCGGCCAGGTCTGGCACCTATCAGGCGTGAGGTCCAGAAGGAGAGCGTGACCAGCCGCACACCCCCTTGTAAAGACTGGGGTGGGGCTCGCCGCCCTTCTCAGAAATCTGCCTAAAAAAGACCAGATCTGAGGAGCTTCCTCTCGCCCTGAAATTCATGCGCCTGGGGCCTTGGGGGTGTTCCCCCCCAGGGAGGGGCGCCTCAATTTTCATCACACAACAGGGCCTCCTCCCTGGCACTCCCTGGAGGCCGGTGTTCAATCCCCGCCACCACTGGTGTTTTGGGGAGCGCCGGACTCCAACGAAGAGTTAGGTGTTCGGGTATCTCCTGCCATACTTCAGGATACCCAACACCTAACACCCCCCCCCCCCCATCCAGCCGAAGTGTCAAAGCTCATGCCCCTTTCGGAGAAGCTGGCAGCGTGGAAACTACTGCCAGGCATATCTCCTTGGGTACAAAAGACTGTAGGCACAGGCTACAGGATTTAGTTTGCACATCGTCCTCCGCGTTTCAACGGCGTGGTCTCCATTTCCGTGAAACCGGCCCGAGCACATCTGCTGGCCCAGGAGTTAAAGACTCTGCTAGGCAAAGGGGCCATAGAATATGTTCCCCTTCCAGACAGAGAGTCGGGCTACTACAGTCGGTACTTTTTGGTGCCCAATAGAGGGGGGGGGTTGCGTCCGATCTTGGATCTTCGCGGCTTGAACCGCTATCTCAGGAAATCCAGATTCAAAATGTTGACTGTCAAAATGATTGTGTCTCAAATTCAACTATTTGAGACACAATTTTTTTTTTTTTTGGTTTGTGACAATCGATCTCAAGGACGCATATTTCCATATAGAAATATTGCCACAGCACAGGAAGTTCCTGAGGTTCGCTTTTGGGAGCGAAGCTTACCAGTATCGGGTCCTTCCATTTGGCCTAGCTCTGTCACCCCGCACATATACAAAATGCATGGATGCAGCTCTGGCTCCTTTACGACTCCAGGGCATCCGTATTTTGAATTACATAGACGACTGGCTGATTCTGGCCCAGTCTCAGGAGCTAGCGCTTCGTTCATTCTTTAGGATTGAGACTCAACGCCACAAAAAGCGTTCTCCTTCCTGTTCAGAGGATAACATATTTGGGTGTCACATGGGATTCGGTCACAATGCGGGCACAGCTGTCTCCTGCTCATGTCGAATCCATTCTCAAAACCCTGAAGGAAATCAAGCTAGGCCAGAAGGTCACTGTTCATCACTTTCAGAAATCTTTAGGCCTCATGGCGGCTGCGTCCACGGTAATACCTTTGGGCCTTCTGCACATGAGAGCATTTCAGCTGTGGCTAAGAGCCAGGGGGTTTCATTCAGGGGCCAACCCCCAGAGGCTAATAAGGGTTACGCGCCAGGGGCTTCGTACCCTTTCTATGTGGTTCAGACCCCGGTTTCTGACTTTGGGTCCCACTCTAGGTCCGTCTTGTCGTCGCAAGATGATAACGACAGACGCTTCCCTCACGGGCTGGGGTGTGGTCTTGGATGGCCGTCCAGCATAAGGGAGCTGGAGAGGTCATCTTCTTGCGTGGCACATCAATTGCCTCGAAATGATGGCTGTGTTTCTGGACCTGAAACACTTCCTCCAGCAGTTGAGAGGCTACCATGTCCTAGTGCGGGTGGACAACACTGTGGTAGTATCGTACATAAATCACCAGGGTGGGCTGTGTTCGCGCCGCTTGAACAAGCTAGCGCATCAGGTTCTGCTTTGGGCACAGGACAAGTTCCTTTCCCTCACATCCCTTTACATTCCAGGGCACATGAATGTAGGAGCAGACTTGCTATCCAGACAAGCTGTAGAACAGGGGGAATGGAAGCTCCACCCCGAAGTAGTCAGTCAAATCTGGGAAAGATTTTACATAGCAGAGGTGGACCTCTTTGCCTCACAAGAGGCAGCACAATGCCCCCTTTACTACTCTCTGACTCCTCCAGCTCCCCTGGGTCTGGACGCAATGGCCCATACGTGGCCCAGGTTACGCCTTTATGTGTTTCCACCAATAGTTCTGCTCCCGGGAGTTCTGGCAAGGGTCCGTCAACAAGGCTTGTGCCTCTTATTGATAGCGCCCCATTGGCCGACTAGAGTGTGGTTCTCGGATCTAATATTTCTCCTCGACGGCTCACCCTGGGTGATTCCAGTGAGGAGGGAACTTCTGTCTCAGGCACAGGGGACAATACTTCATCCCCGGCCCGAGCTCTGGAACCTTCACGTTTGGCAGGACCAACTGAGACATGCTGGGCTTTCAGCCAGCGTAATTGAAACCATTTTAAGTGCCAGGGCTCCCTGAAGCATGGCAAGACACATAGACCCAGTTCACTGCCAGATTGTTTCAGTGCTGGAGTTTCTGCAAGAAGTTGTCCTCGGGCTTATGCCCTCTAAACGGTTGAAGCCGCCCACTAGAGCAACGGTCCCTTCATGGGACTTAACTATCGTACTTGAAGGCCTGGCCGACACCCCTTTTGAACCACTAGAGTCAGTGCCTGTCAGTCTTCTGTCTCTTAAGGTGGTTTTTCTCATGGCTATTACTTCTTTGAAGAGGATTGGGGATCTGCAGGCTCTGTCAGTCTCCCCATCCTGCCTAGACTTTGCCCCTGGGCTAGTCAAAGCTATCATGCATCCTCACCCGAACTATCTTTCCAAGGTTCCATTCTCGACCATGCACCCAGTTGTGCTCGAAGCCTTCTGTCCTCCGCCTTTCACAGATCCGGAGCAAGAGAGACTTCACTTACTGTGTCCAGTACGTGCTCTTAGGATCTACGTCCACCGCACTAGCCAGTGGCGTAAGTCAGAGCAGCTCTTTATTTGCCATGGGGGTCGCAACTGGGGGGCGGCTGCCACTAGACAGACTCTGTCACACTGGGTGAGAGATGCCATTGCCCTAGCCTATGAGGCGCGTGGTCACACTTCGCCTCTGGGAATCAGGGCTCACTCAACCAGGGGGATTGCCTCATCGATTGCCTTGGCAAGAGGCGTCCCCCTGCAGCAGGTGTGTGATGCGGCGGGCTGGTCCTCTCCACACACGTTTGTTAGATTTTATAGTCTGGATGTCAATGCTACTCCGGGTTCACGGATCCTTCAGTCAGCATCCCAGGGCTAGGTCTGAGACCTCCTCGGCTTGTGCGCACACGCTACACAACCTGGGGGTCCAGACACTTGCAGTGCGGCGGCGTTGGTATTCTCGTTCCCATAGCGTTTTCACGCAGCATTGAGTGTAGCTTTTGAAAGGGAACGTCTCGGGTTACTTGGCTGTAACCCTGTTCCCTGATAAAGCGGGAACGAGATGCTGCGTTCCGATGCTGCACTGCTGGTGTGCCTGGACGTCCTTCAGACAAAATTGACCTGAGGATGTTTCCGGTTCACTCCTATTTATAACTTGCAGGTGCACCTTATTCGGTGACGTCATGCCTGGCACAGGTTATAAGCCGAAGGTATTTGGCGGGTTTGACATGTACAGGCAACCGGGCAACAAAGAGATGTTCCCATAGCGTTTTCACACAGCTTTATCAGGGAACAGGGTTACAGCCAAGTAACCCGAGACATTCTTCCCTATCAAATCTTCCCTTTATCTCCAATATGGAAGAAAATTTGTGTAGCACAATAGTTATGCTCATACCTACACAGGAATATCATTCATGACATGTATTAGTAAGGATTTAGGTCTCATCATAAAACAGAGACAGCACTGGTTAAAGTGGTAAATTACCTGTTACTAGCCTCTGGTTAGTGATGTCTTCCTGCTTGTGTGCTTGACTGTGGTGCAACTTTTGACATTACCCCGGCCACTGGATGCAGTTCTGGTCCCAAGCCCGGATCAAATGGGAGGGTTGGGTCAGGAAGGGCATCTGCCATAAAAAACATGTGCCAAGTTGTGTGCAGATTAAAAAGGATGGTGAAATTTGTGTGATCAGTATTCTATTACTCATTCCACATTTCTGATGTCACAAAGTTGTTCAGAGTGTATGCCCTGATTCTAGGAGGGAGTGAATGTCTCTTTGTAGAGCAATCAAATATGTGAAATCAATCACACTACGTAATACTATTAAATTAACCACAGTTCATTCATAAAACAGAAGAATGTGTAGTATACAATATAATTACACAGACATTTTTGCATTTTTTCCTAGTTGGCAGGAAATAATGAAAGTCATTATATAACAAATTTATATTATTAATATGAACTACTAATTAATTATTAATAATTAGTTATTAATATCAGTTTAACCCTTAGTTCACAGCACTTGGGGATGGGTAGATTACTTATTTTTGCATCTGCTCAAAAATGGAAAGATAAATAATTAAATAAACATTGATGCCACCACAAGCCCAGTTTAGGGGGGGGGGGGGAATAGGAAAGAAGAGGGGAAATGGGAAATAGATAGAGATAGTGCAGCTATGTATATTTCTCACTCACTCACTCATCATCTATACCGTTTAATCCTGTATTCAGGGTCACGAGGGGCCTGGAGCCTATCCCAGGAGACTTAGGGCACAGGGCAGGGTACACCCTGTACAGGGTGCCAATCAATCGCAGGGCACACATACACACTCATTCACACACTATGGCCAATTTGGGAATGCTAACCTAAATGTCTTCTGACTGTGGGAGGAAACCCACCAAGCATGGGGAGAACATGCAAACTGAGCCTCTTTTTCCCACTTTTTCAGGGAACAGGGTTACAGCAAAGTAACCCAGGACGTTCCTTTTCAAAAGCTACACTTGATGCTGTGTGAAAACGCTATGGTAATGAGAATACCAACGCCGTGCACTGCAAGTGTTTGGACCCCCAGGGTTGTGTAATGTGCGCACAGTCACCAAAGAGGTGACAAAATTCGGACATAATTCTGGGATGCTGACTCGAGGACCCGCGAACCTGGAGTAGCATGGACATTTAAACTATAAAATCTGACAAATGTGTGTGGAGAGGACCAACCTGCCACATCACACACTTGCTGCAAAGGGACACCTCTTGCCAGAGCTATTGATGAGGCAAGCCCCCTGGTCGAATGGGCCTTTCCTTGAAAGGGGTGTCAATCAGACCTTTGAGCACAATAGCTAAGTCCCACGAAGGGACCATCGCACTTGTGGGCGGCCTCGACCATTTAGCTCCACGAATAAAACGGGCAACTAAAGGGTGCTTTCCCACAGAAACCCCATCAGTCAGAACATGACAAGCCGAAATAGTGGCTATGTACATTCTAAAAGTAAGACAACTTCTTTTGCAGAAACTCCAGCATTGAAACAATTTGGCAGTGAGCTGGATCTACATGTTTTGCCATGCAGCAACTTTCAAATAGACTCCATTTGAGGGCATAAGTTCTTCTAGTGGAACAAGCCCTGGCACTTAGTATTGTTTCAATTACACTGGCTGGAAAACCAGCATCTCTTAATTGGTCCCTTTCAGAGGCCAGAAGTGAAGGTTCCAAAGCCGGGCCGGAGATAAAATATTGTCCCCTGCGCCTGGAACAGAAGATCCCTCACTAGAATCACCCACAGTGAATGGTCGGGGATATTAGATCTGAGAACCACACTTTGGTCGGCCAACGGGGCGCTATCAATACGAGGCGCAAGCCTTGTTGACGGACCTTAGCCAGGACTCCTGGGAGCAGAGCTACCGGGGGAAATGCATAAAGACATAGACTGGGCCACATATGGGCCATCATGTCCAGTCCCAGTGGAGCTGGAGGATACTAAATGGGACATTGTGCCTTCTCCTGCGAGGCTAGGTCCACCTCTCCCAAATTTGACTGACTACTTCGGGGTGGGGTTTTCAATCCCTGTGTGTCAGCTTGTCTGGATAGCAAGTCTGATCCCATATTAATATGCCCCGGAGTGTAAATTGCCCAGAGGGACAGGAACTTGTCCTGTGTCCAAAGCAGAACCTGGTGCGCGAGTGTTTTCCAGTGGCGCAAGCACAGTCCGCCCCGGCAATTTATGTTTGAGATTACTGTAATGTTGTCCACATGCACTAGGACATGGTAGCCTCTCAACTGCTGGAGGGAATATTTCTGGGGCAGAAATAGAACCATCATTTTGAGGCAATTGACGTGCCACACGAGAAGATGGCCTCTCCAGATCCCTTGGGCTGGACGGCCATCTAAGACTGCACCCCAGTCCGTGAGGGAAGTGTCTGTCATTAGCAACTTGCAACGACAACACAGACCTAGAGTGGGACCCAGAGTCAAAACCCAGGGTCTGTACCAAATAGGAAGGGTATGAAGCCCCTGGCGCTTAACCCTTATTTGCCTGGGGATTGGCCCTTTGGTTGAAATCCCCTGGTGCTTACCCCAACTGAAACGATCTCGTGTGCAGAAGGCCCAAGGGTATCACCGTGGATGCAGCTGCCATGAGATCTAAAACATTCTGAAAGTAATGAACAATCACTTTCTAGCTTAGCCTGATTTCCTTCAGAGTATCAGACAGCTGTGCCCGCATTGCGGTCGAATCCCCTGTGACACCCGAATATGTTGTATGAGCAGAAGAGAATGCTTTTCATGGCGTTGAGTCACAATCCTAAAACGTTGAGATGAGCTAGGACGAAATCTCGATGTCAAAGAGACTGAGACTGAGCCAGAATCAGCCAGTCGTCTATGTAATTCAAGATACGGATGCCCTGGAGGCGTAAAGAAGCCAGAGCTGCATCCATACATTCGTAAATGTGGGTGACAGGGCTAGGCCGAATGGAAGGACCCGATGATGGTAAGCATCGCCCCTGAAAGTGAACCTCAGGAACTTCCTGTGTTGTGGCAATATTTCAGTATGAAAATATGCATCCTTCAGGTCAATTGTCACCAACAAATCCTCTGGTTGGATTTGAGAAACAATCATATTGACTGTCAACATTTTGAGATGGTGGTTCAACCCGCGAAAATCCAAAATTGGACACAACCCCCCATCTTTCTTGGAAACCAAGAAATAGCGACTGTAATAGCCTGACTCTCTGTCTGGGAGGGGAACATGTTCTATGGCCCCTTTCCCCAGCAAAGTCTGTAATTCCTGACTCAACAGAGGTGCTTGTTCCGGTTTCATGGAGCTGTAGACCACGCCGTTGAAACACGGAGGACGATGAGCAAATTGAATCCTGTAGCCTCTCTCTACAGTGCTTTGTACCCAAGGAGATGTGCCTGGCAGTAGCTTCCACGCTGCCATTTTCTCAGAAAGGGGCAGACGTTTCGTCATTTCAGCTAGATAGAAGGAAGGGGGTGTTAGATGTTCGGCATCCTGAAACGTGGCAGGGGGCAACCCAACACCCAACACCTTGCTGGAGACTGCTGTTCCCCGAAACACCAGTGGTGACGGAGATTGAATGCAAGCCGCTTGAGGGTGCCGGGAAGGTGACTTTATTCCATGATGGAATTTCATCCCGGGAAACACCCCCACAGTCCTGGGCGCATAAGCGTCAGCACTTCTTCTTTGCGGAGATAATACTCCTCAAGTTCGGTCTCCTTGAGGCGGATTGCGAAGCGCAGCGAGCCCCACCTCAATCTCCACGAGGGGGTGCACGGCCCGCCACACTCTCCTGCTGTGTCTCACGTCTCGTGGGAACAAAACCTGGTCAGGACTGGGTGGTTGATGGTCCGGACTGTTGAGGGGCAGAAACCTCGCATGAAGTTTCTCCTCCCGAAACCTATGGATGATGGTACTAATGGCGTCACCGAACAGGCCGGAAGGCGAGATGGGGGCATCAAGGAGAAAAGTGCGATCCTTGTCCTTGATGCCCGTAAAATTAAGCCAAGATGTCTCTCTGTGGACAACATGGTAGCCATAGTGCGGGCCGTCTACTTGGTTGCGTGAACAGAGTGGCTCGGCGTAATTCTAAAACGCCCTTTTATCGATAACCCCGCTGGTGCTCAAGTCATTCAGTAGGTCAGCCTGGTATGCCTGTAAAACCGCCATGGTGTGCAGAGCAGCACCAGCCTGACCCACTGCCTGAAAAGCTTTTCCCACCAACCAAGATGTTAGTCTACACGGCTTGGTGGGTAGTGAGTTATTTTTCAGTGAGGATGACATCCCAGGAGAGAGAGCATATCTGGGGCATCATCATATAACGTGGCTAGGATCAGGATCATAGGTCAGGATTATCAAAGACACCAATGCATACTTGAAACAAAGCCCAGACATTTCTGTGGACATGTTTGTTTGTTGTGGAAACTTAATCTGACCTAGATCCAGACAAATTAAAAGGGGCAATCTGCAGCTTTGAAGTAAGTGGCTCCCGGAGCTAGGTGTTCTTTGCATGTTTTCATGCATGATTTTTTGGAGTAACAAGTTGACGTTAACAACATGTTTGTATACATGTCCAGTATTCGATCCCTTGTTTGGCTTAGTAAACTATAGGCTGTGTGTCTGCAGTATTGTGTTTAATACATTTTCTCGAAGTCTACAAAGCATTTTGTTGGCAAAGTTTTGGGAGGAATATTAACTTGTAAATTAACAGTGATTATCAAATGATAATTGTGTAGTTTCTCCATGTTGTAGAGAAAATTTCTTTCGTGAGAATATTCACCTGTGTAAACAACAAATCTTCAATCCTTGTTCTTTCCCCAGACTCATTTAACCAATAAGCAGAGGGAACATTGATGCATTGTGGGTGTCTAAGACTTTTGTTCTTTGTGTGAAACAAAACTGAATCATGGGGGAAACAGAAACTAGTACAACACTGATTTACACTATGAACAAACTACAGTTTTAAAAACAACTTTTGAGATAATGAACCTCAAGAAGGAGATCTCGGTGGAGTTGGAATTTGCACTTCTCTGGTGACTGAAATGTTAATGAAGTGCCTTGGAAATTATGAGGATGTCAGTTAAGAAAAGGACCAAAAAGAAAACGACCAAATTGATTAAGCTTTAAAAACCAATGCTAATGCTAATCTTATCTCCTTTATATATCTGAGTGGTTAAGAGCCTTGCTAGACCATTCAACAGTAGTAGTTTTGCAGTGCTGGTGTTTGAACTTCTGACCTTGTACACTAATCCAGTATCTTAACCACTAAGCTAGCATTGCTTAACAGCAAGCTGGCTCACAAATGCTTTAGGTGGTAATATTAAAATTACTATTAATATATTATTATTTGTTTTTTGTTGTTGCAGCAAGTAGGGGAGAAACATCATATCTTCCCCTGAGTAATGATATACTCTCCATAGAATAGAAATTCAACATCTTTGGAGCATAGTACCAACACTTTTTTCAGGTTCATGCATGAATATATTTCTTATCCTGCACAGGGTCCCATCCCAGAAGACTTTGGCCATGAGATGGAGTACACCCTGGACAGGGATTGACCCAACAAGCATGGAGAGAAAATGCAAACTTCTAACACGCTGATCCGAGGCCGGAATCACCCCTCATCCCCGGAGGTACAGTATGAAGCCATACTGTTAATCAATATGCCACCAAAGCATGACCACACTTTCCTTTTTTTTAGATTGCATGACTGTTTAGAGATTTACAATTAATTATCTGTATTCTGTTTACTCAAGTTATACAGTATGTGATGAATGCTACAGTATTCACATAATGAACTTAAGGACTGAGCAGTGGGCAAAAAAATTGTCTATAAATAGTCTGGCAATATAGCGACAGGTAAAACAATAATGGAAAGTAACAAGGCAAATGAAATGAATCACAAATGCAGAATGTCTCTATTTAATTCTAAGAATCTATGTAGTGCTGTGTAAATTCCTAACAACATTGTCCATTTTTATTTGGCTTTCTCTGTATTGCATATGTACACTCTTGCACTTGAATGAATGTTTCAGGATATCAACAGTTTCTGAAACAGTCAAGTGGCACTAAAAACTGCCACTTTTAAAGCCACAGATAATACACCCCCCCCCCCCCCCACCACAACCACCACCACCACCACACACATACTGTACACTGTAAAAAAAAAAAAAAAACTAAATTTTACGGTAAAAAACTGGCAGCTGTGGTTACCAGAATTTTACCGTAAAAAATATGGTAGCACCGTTATTGCACTGTAAAAAAACAAAGCATAAATTTTACGATAAAAAAAACGGCAGCTGTGGTTGCCAGAAGTTTACTGTAAAAAATACGGTAGCAATGTTTTTTGGTTCTACGGGATCGCACTCATTATGGTGTATATTTTACAGAATTTAATTCTTTTTTTCGAGCCTGACCGGGAATCAAACCCAGACCCTGGAGGTGCAAGGCGACAGTGCTAACCACTACACTACCATGGTTGCTACATAAGTGTTGTCGTTGTTGGAGTACAAGTCGTGTGAGGGGACGTGGGGAAACCGAGGAAGTCCAACAACGACAACAGTTGCCTAACAAGCATGGTAGTGTAGTGGTTAGCACTGTCTCCTTGCACCTCCAGGGTCTGGGTTTGATTCCCGGTCAGGCTTGAAAAAAAGAAAAAACCCGCAAATGAGCAGGGGTCCAGATGTTTCTGTGCTGTATTAGAATAGCAATTGAGTATATGTGTCATGTCTACAATTAACATGGCACTACAAAAACTATTTGTGATTGAAAACAATGTGACTGTGAGCTTTGGCAAATCACCATAGGAACAAGACAGAGAGCTAAGTGTAACAGAAACCAGGCTGTGGTGAGATTGATAGCATGCTTTTGCATGACAGTATGACATAGTAGGTAAGAAGTTGCTAAGTAGCTTAATCTCAGCTAACCATAGGCATTTCATATTCATTCCAAAATAAGGTGTAAAACATTAAAAATACATTTGTGCTTTACGTTCTGAATGATGGGCAGCATAGTGGCTTTGTGGTTAGCGCTGTCGCCTCGAACATCCAGGGTAGGAGCTTCTAATCTTGCCTCTGTTTTGTGTGCATTAAGTTTGCATGCTCTCTCCATGCTTGGTGGGATTTCTCAATCTACTCCTGTTTCCTCCCACAGTCCAAAGACGTTTGATGTAGGCTGATGGGAGTTTCCAAATTGCCTGTAGTGTGTAAGTCTTTGTGCTTGTGCCTTATGATGGGCTGACACCACATTGAAAGTTTACCCCACCACCTACAAACTTTTAGTTAATAAAACACTTTAATACCCACATTCGGCTACAAGTTTATTGGGGACATAAAGCTTGTATCTCAATAAAAACATAGAGCCCAATAGTGACTGAGGGCTATATGTTTCTATGCATAAGCCGAGAGTTATGTAGCGCAGTCTTATTAAAATACAGTAAGCAGCTTTCTTTTGCCTCTATGTATCAGCAGATTAAAATGTCATGGATAAACAAACAAACAAACAAACAAAAAAAAAAACAGGTACTCAAATAAAATATCGACAGTGCTGGATTTGGATAAGTAACCATACTCTACTGGATGATGTAAAAAAAATCTATACAAAACCCAATTTATGACCTTAGTATTATGAGGTCCTATATGCCTTTATTGTTCCTTTCATTTGTTCCAGAGAGAACTATAGAATAATAGAAAGATCAGAATAGGTCAAACTCTAGTTCTGCTGTATCATATTTTTACACCTGATTTAACTCTTTGAGACATAGTAATTACTGGGTTGTGCAGTGCGTCCACCCCCAGCCATTTAAAAGCTGAAAGTGTTTGTTTATGATTTTAGCACTCATTGATAATAAAGGCAAAATCACCTTAGTTTGACTAAATAGATTATGATTGTTTAACTTGGCAAATGAGGCATATAAAGGTATACACTATTTTGGTGAATGTCAATGATTTCAGTATGCAAATGAAAGCTTTATTGAACTCACATGAGTAAGCAATTGGTACATGGGGAAATCAAACCAAAGAAACAATTAGGTTTAGGAAATTCACAGGGAGATAATGACTTGAAAGGAGTGTGGGTGCATGCTAAACAAGGACCATACCCAAATCTCCATACTGACGAAGGAATTTAAAAGAATGCACTTAGGTTATACACCCACATTAATATTTTACAGTATATGAATACATGTATGTAGGGCAAAATAATAGTTAACATATGTCATGTATTATTTTTCTCTGTTCACAAAACATGATTTCACTAATTAGTTTAAGCCAATCTAGCTGAAGAGCTGTGCTAATTAACCGAAAAAAAAAAGTGAAAAACTGACTGTTTGACAATGATATTGAGCATCTGTAGCCATAATATGGGTTATTTCCAGACCTAAACACAATAGAAAACTGTTGAAAAATGGTGAAGAAGGCAGTAGCAGGCTAAAAACATTTTCTGTACATGATCTCCTGGAAGCAATCAAGCAGGCATTGATTGAGCAAGTGACACCTGACTCTATGGCCTGCATAGAAATAATAGATATAATGTATTCAATTTCTTTTTCATAATGATGATCAAGATAGAATGATTTGTTGTTTTATGCAATGAATTTGTTATACAATACTCTATATACTGACTCAAAATTCTTCTTTCAATTAGTTTTTGTTGTTGTGGTTTGGTCATGGTGGATCTACAAGCTGATCTGGATACAGTACCAGTCAAAAGTTTGGACACAAGCTTGGATTTTTTTTTCTACTGTCTAGAACAATACTGGAGATTTCTAAACTATGAAATAATACATATAGAATTAGATCATTAAGTAACAACAATTGCAACAAAACATGAAGGTCAACTGTTCTGGAATAGTTCTTGCAAGAACAGTATTGCAAAGTGAATTTGTATTGCCTATGATTTATGAATTTGAATGCCTTTAATATTGTTTTATAATGTAGAAATAAATAAACATCAGGAAAGACCATGGAATTAGAAGGTGTGTCCAAACATTTGCATGATAGTGTACATCACTGACCACCATGCATGCATATCCATTTACATACTTATTACCACAGCAGTTCTAGCTACAGTAGTGTGCTCATCATCTGCTGCACCACCTTGCCCAAAACATTGATACTATGACCTACTGCACTCCCAAGTGAAAGAGAATTAAGAGACTAATAGTCATTGTGGTTTCACATAGAGCAGATAGCAATCCCTTTAGGGATTCATATGTGGAAGCGATCATGCTCTTCCTCTAAAATCTCTGAATGTTCCTTTTAGCTTTCAGGCTGTTTGCATTAGGCTGTATCAGCAGTCTGAAAGAATTACAAAATAAGGATGCAACTGAGCCAAGCTTCAGTGTGTAAGCAGCATACAGTTCATTCCAGTGCATACTATAGTGTAATGTGCTGCTTCTTAGAAAAGTCCCCCTAGATAGCAATTATCTTTGGCAGATAGCTACAGCGGCAATTTCAAAGCCACTGAAATCGAATACATTTCTAGTCTAATTCTTTCTTTGATGAAGAATATTTTGTCCTAAAACAAGTCAGTATACACTTTCTTCTTGGATTTACTGAGGCATGGGTGTGGTAATAAAAAAGGTGTTGTTTAAAAATTAATGTTATTAACATATTAAGTTAAACGTCTAATTTGTTCTGTTTTTGTCTCGTTAGTCTTGCTTTAGTTTGAATACTACTACTACTACTACTACTACTACTACTACTACTAATACTAATAATAATAATAATAATAATAATAATAATAATAATAAGTTGTCCAGTGGGCTGATAATGAATGATCACTATCCACTATCAGTTCTGTGTGCTCTTGGCTGTGTGATGATGTTGCATGTGGATTTCTCCAAAGGTTGTTATCTGAACCTTAATCTTATACTGTAACTACTGTATGTACACACTTTCCAAAAAGAAAAATGCTATACTGTATCTAATAACATATGATGACCTATAGGGCACAACACAACAGTGTATACTGTGTACTTCTATGTAAGTGTTTTAAGTCAGAAATGCCTGGCATATGATCAACAACATGAACAACAACAATCAATGCAGTCTGAAAGTTTTACTCTATAGTGCCTGCTGCAGTTATATAAAAAGATGTCATGATGCCTTTGGAAGGAAAAAATATTTCGGACAAGGCACTCTAGTAATGAATTTAGTAATGAATTTATGCTCCATTAAAAACATTTAATGGGCCATGGAATAGAACACAATATGGTAACTCATACTTCAAGTTTACTTTAAGCTAAAACCCCATGTGTTCCCTACAACACACACACAAATGGTAGCCCCATTTGTGGGGTATTTTATATCATAACCTAATTGTACATAATCAAACATTTTAACATTAAAACACTAAGAATATGTAATACTCATCAAGTCATTCACCTGAATCAGCCTACAAGTTGATTGACTGACCACCATTAACCTTCTTGGCATGGGGTCATGGCAGATCCAGAGCCTACACCAAGTGAGAGACAGGAGTTGGGATGCCAGTCTATTAAAGGAGAGCATGATGCATTCATACCTACGGAAACCCATATGAAAACAAATATAAGTAGTTCAGGATCACAGGACCATGGATATATTGGTCTACATCTAAATCTGAGATGGCTAGGGGAAATTTTATACATTATAGATTATCTACTAAATATCCAAAGCTAGGGACTGGACCAAGCAAATCTTTAAAGTACTTGATGTTTCAGAGATCATAAACTATAAACATGTCTCTTGTCCCACACAAATTCAAATTCTGTTCATTTGGCTTTATGTAGAAATACATGTACTATCAACTGTCTCTCTGTCACTGTGACATCAACTAACCAACTAACCAGCATAGTAGAACACAAATTAATGCTCTTTTAATAATAATAATAATAATAATAATAATAATAATAATAATAATAATAATAATAATAAAGTAATTAAGAAACGTATGGTGTGTGCAAAGTGGCTGGTATATGGAGGGTCATAGCAGGTATGGCATAGATTGGAAGGGGGGAAAAATACAGGTTGGATTCTAGCAGTGTCCCTGTCAGCAGGAAGGGGCACAGGGGCTTCAAAGAGATGTAGAGGCCAGAGCGGCACTAGTCGATGGATCAGGAGCAGCATGAGGCCACAGACAAGTCTTCATGCTTGACTGCTAGAAGAAATGCTGTGACATTGTCCTTTTATACCATTTGTTCTACTCCAGGATAGTGAGTAAGAATAATGTGCCAGCCATGCCATTACTCCTGGGTAACTTTTAATTCCCTAAAACTTTTTTTTGTGGTTTGAGATTTTAACTAAAGCCTACTTTAATTCAATAAAAACCTACTTGACTTGACTTGAGGACTCCACAGCTGATGTGGAGTGCTGTGTCTGAGTCAGCCCCAGATGGCAATCATTTTGTATTTGAAGTGAGCTCAGCCTTTTAGAGTCCACTGACCACCTCACTGAGAATCTTTGATTGGGTCGGAGATTTAGTACTGAAAATTTGTTGTGGGCTCTTGGATGATGAAGGCAAGAATGTTTTACTACCAGTGGCTGGTGGTGGTACTAAAGACAGTTTTAGGTCATGTCTTCAGGGTCAGGGCCACTTTCCAGTATGCTTTCATAAGGACTAGGGTGGAAATATAGTTGGCCACACATGGGAGGGGAAAGGCTGTATGACTCTAGTTATTGGTTCAGCTTCCTGAAGTCATTACAAAGCCCCATATTTCTCTTGGCCATACGCACCACCAAAATGGAGTAAGACCACTAGCTGGCAGGTTCTTTGACAACATGGGCAACTTTTGTCAACTTTTTTGGCATCCCCTAAGACTTCACACACTGGGACCCAGATGTTTCTAATGCAGGAAAATGGGAGGCTAACCTATGTATTGACATATCATTGCAGGGAATTCATAAGGCAACAGTGCAGGGAGACAACCTACAGTGGCTGAGGATGTCTGCTTTCACGTTGTCATTGAGGCTTTCTCCACTGAAAGTGCAAAGTAGACACGCTGTCCCTCTCCTGTGTGCAATATTGCCAAGTCCATGCAGTGCCCATGCATCAAGGGTCAATAGGAGGGGTGACACAGGCTTCTAAGTGGGGCAGAGGCAATGAGTTCATTAATGAAATTTGAACCGAAATTTTGAACAAGTAAGGTCTAGGTATTAATTGACTATTAATGGTTTGTTAACTTTGTGCCTAGGCATAGAATGAAAGAGTTGTGCCTCTTTTTTTCTTTTTCAAATTATTGAATGACATTTTATTATTATTATTATTATTATTATTATTATTATTATTATTATTATTATTATTATTATTATTATTATTTTAATGTTTTAATCAGTTTAAATCAAACTATGATTCTGGTAATGGTAGAAAATGGAATTTCTTAGCTATTTTGAAGGATAGTCCACCCCTTAGGTTGGCCAATAATCTCTCTTTGAAAAAAAAAATAATGGAAACTTCACTTTTAGACATGCTTCAAGATGGGTATATTTCAATCTGAAAATAAAAAAGGAAACAAATAGTAATTATAATAATGGCAGAAAATATTGCTGAATAAATTGCATTCTAAAACTATGAGTGACAAATTGCTTCTTGTATGTAGAGGTACAGTAGATGCCTGATACTTGATTGTTCTGGGCTTGGGTCTCCATATTTGAACCCTAGTAAAAGTTGTTTTCTGGTATCATAACACCCTTTCACACAACCTGTTCAAGGCAGGACATTGGCACCCTCATTTAAGCTTGCATTGTGTGGAGGAAGTCACATGGGTTAAAGGGGGAGCCAACATAGAGAATGGGGTGTACTGTATGATAGGTTACAGTAAGATTTCTGATGTGTGCCACTCATCACTAGGAGATTTAAAAGACAGGAAAATTAGTTGCTAACCATACAGGAATGAATGTCTGGGAGCTCCAGAGGAGGAAATTAATCGGCATGTAATGGGGATGATTAAGCGCGATAAATTATTGTTTATTATTTTCTATTATTCTTTTGAAAACAAAAATATGGGAGTTATTTTTGATGCAAATGTTATAGGTCACAATAGAGGCAGATACTATTGTGCTACATGCCTCTTCCATTTGTTTTACATTGGATTGGTGGATTCAGTGTGAATTACCAAAGGCAAGTGCAAGAGAGTAAAATTGTCCCTTTGTCTGGGAGGGAGGGGAAGGATTGTTCTCTTCTCTAACAACCAAACATACATCAACTGCCCTGTAATGAAGCATGAGCAGGAGAAAAGATGGAGTGACTGGCTTCATTTGTTTTGAAATAAGCAGTGCATATACAGGGTTCTTACATGTTTAAGCTTAGAGACACACTTACTGAGTGCATTATTCATTTCACATCTTAAATGGCTTTAATAAAGTATGGCAATATACCTTATCAGTCTTCTGTGAGGAGATTATGGTAACTACATTTATTGCAGAATGCCAAACAATGGGGGTCCCTGGACCACATTCTGAGAAATTATGTAGTAAAATGAAAACCACAGCAGGCAATACCATTGCTATTATACTCCAGTAGGTGCTGTCTTAGGCAAATTACAGTTTACATAATAATGGATGTTTGTATCTGCAACCTCCAGTGCCCATACATTTTATAGACCACACTTTTATAGACCACACAATCAATCTATCAATCTATCAATCACATTCGAACATTCACTGTTTTTCTTTTCCCTGAAATGATACTTGTGCTGTAATTTTAAACTAAATTTTTCAAAAATAATTAAAAGTAAAAATGTGGTCTTTTTTTTTTTTTTTACTGTAAGTAATTCAACGAAACAATTCACATTAACATTAAAGGAGGCAACGTAACTTGGTCCACACAGGTAAGTGTGTAGATACTGTTATTTAATGCACATTGTAAAGTGCTTACAGTCTTCTAGCTTTTTATTTTGCCTTAATAGTGTATAACCATTTCCTTCAACCCACAGGTACAGTATTTCAAAGCAGATGTATTCATGGGTCATCTCCATGAATTGAGACTTTGTCTGAATAAAACCATTTTTTTAAGTTTTAAGTTTTCTTAGTTGACTTTATTAGTTTTGCCTCACTGTTGTGCGTGGTTCTAAAGTTTTCTTGCAAATATGATGGGCAAAGTATTTTCATCTGTAATGAACAAATGAGAACAGTAAGTGTTACTGTAGCTAAAATAATCAGGCTGACAAAGCCCATTGCCATTGTGCTAACTTAACCCCAACCTTACACTTTAGTCTAATAATCTTAAAAATATATATCTGCATAGCCCTGGTTCTTCAAAGTATCTAATTGTACCTGGTTTCCCTGAAATTTCTTTCCACATACTATATATATAATACTTTAATTATTAGTACTTTGAACATACTGAACAGTAGGTCATGGTACTTCTGGACAAGCAATAAAACTCAGGATAAATAGGTTAAATAAAAAATCTAATTAACAGTTGGGGTAATATTTTGCCAACTGAGAAAAAGCAGATTTACTCTTACCACTCTGACATTGATTGCATTTTAATAATGACACATCCTGAAGTGGTTTTCTCTTCATACAGTATATACCTCACTTTTAAATGTATCCCTACGTGCAGTCACAAAACCCATCAAACTGGTTGTTGTGTGGACGGACTCCACACTGACTCCAAAGGAAGACCAAGAACTGCCTCCGCTGCAGACGAAAAGTTTATTAAAATGATCAGCCTTAGTCCCAGACCACCTCAGATTAGAGCTTGCAAAAATGCTTATTGGAGTTCAAGCAGCAGGCATATTTCAACATCCCCTGTTCAGAGGAGTCAGGCCTTCATGGTCAAATTGTGGCAAAGAAACCATTACTTTGGAATAACAACAAGAAGAAGAGACTTGTTTGGGCCAATAAATATAAGAAATAGACCTTAGATCAGTGGTCTGATGATTCCAAGTTTTAGATTCTTGGTTCTAGCCGCCTTGTCTTTTCTAGACATTGAAAGGGTGGACAGACGGTTCCTGAATATGTGGTTCCCATTGTGAATCATGGAGGAGTAGGGTGTGTGTGATGGTGTGAGGGTGCTTTGCTGGTGACACTGTTGGTGACTTAGTCAAAATAAAGGGCACACCTAACCAGTACGTCTACCACAGCATTTGCAGTGACCTGCCATCCTATTTGATCACATCTCTAGGTTATGTAAGAGCTGTTTTTCCAAGAACGAGAGTCATTAAGTGCTGCATCAGATGACCTGGCCTCCACAATCACCTGATATAAATTCAATTGAGATTGTATGGGATGGGTTGAACCAGAAAGTGAGGAAAAGCAGCCAACAAGCACTCAACACCTCTGGGAGCTCCTTCATGATTGTTGGAAAACCATTCCAGGTGACTACCTCCTGAGGCTAACTGAGAGAATGCCAAGAGTGTGCAAAACTGTTATACTGAAAATATAAAACATGTTCTGGGTTATGTAGCACATTTTTGTTGAATATATAATTCCATATTTGTTCTGTCATAATTTTAATGTCTTCATTATTAATATGCAATTTTAAAAAACAATAAAAATAAAGAATAAGCAGTGAATAAGATGTGTACAAAATTGACTGGTACTGTTCTGTTTTATGAGCATACTGTATGTGACTGCAAGCTATTGTTATGACCTCCACCCAACTATATATATTCCTCCATGCTTCCAAACTATTACTCTCTAAAAAAAACTATACTATACATTTAACAATATATAAGGATTTTTTTTACTTGTGTTGGTATTGTTGTTTATAGGTACTAGACCTTAAAATGTTTCTTATGTCTGGAAGAAACACTAAATTCACACATTCAGCAAATTGTCAGGCTGTTACATCATCAGACAATTACAGTTTTTAAATAAGTCATTACATTGAAAGGGAAAACCCCATCTGAACAACTTGCATATTAATCTTCATAATTATCACATGCTTTTTAATACAATTCAAGATTTATTTTTTAATGAAATTCTGAGTCATATTATTTTTAGTTTAAAATTCTTTCATGAACATTTGGTCTATTTTCATTTTGGTTAATAGTTCCATACATCATCCAAAATGTCATTCATCTACTTTCTGATATTGATGTGATTGGGTTATTTCTTCCTTAGTCAATAGAGCTTTAATTCTTCCATCTGTCAAGTGACCTTAGTCCTCATCTCTTTAAACAAATCATTTGCCAATGCTTTCGCCTTGAAAATGATTCATCGGGATTGTCAGTAAAATCTGACCGTTATATTGATTTATTATCATCATTAATTTTATTATTGTTAGTAGTAGTAGTGTTTTATCATTATTAATGATAAAACTTCAGTGTATACCTACTCAATACAGCACAGACCATAACCATAAATATAAATGTACAGTATCTAGGAAAAAGTCACTCACTCATTTATCCTGTATTCAGGGTCACGGGTGAGCCTGGAGCATATCCCAATTAGACTTAGGGCACAAGGTGGGGTTCACCCTGGATGGATTGACAATCTATAGCAGGGCACACACGCACTCTAATTCACACACAGTCGGCAACTTGGGAATGCTAAGTAGCCTAAGCTGCATGTCTTTGGACTGTGGGAGGAAACTGGATTACCCAGAGAAAACCCACCAAACTCCATGCACACAGTGACGGGAACTAACCCTGGTCGGGAATAGAACCTGGGCCCTGGAGGTGCAAGGCTAACCACTACACCGCCATGCCAACTTAAAAAGTCATTGTCGATTTAAAAAGACATACTCATCATATTTTGATTACATAATTACTTCAATGATCAGTATGGTTCAGTTGCCAACAATTATTTTAGTCATAACATAGGCATTCTGATACCATAAGCAACCATTTCAGAAGACATATCCCATGATGGTTTAAAACATGTTACTTTATTTAAGAAGGTTTAAATTATTGGCCTGCATGAAGCAAAGAAAACAATGAAATAGCTTTCTGAAATTAGTGGAATTGGGTTATGAACTGCCAAATGCATTATAAGAACCAGGTAGTAGTGAAACATCATCTTCACAGACAGGTGACCAGGTTTACCTTGTGAAAAAAAAAAAAGAAAAATCAACAATTGAAAGAGCATTTCCACACGGATAATGCAATGAGAACTTACAGTTTTGAGACTAAACAGCTGTGTGCCCATTAAAATGAATGAATGAGTAAATAAATGAATGAATAAAATCAGTTGTTTATATGGATATAAAAAGCTTCAATTCACTAGGGAGCATAAAGATTAGACTTTGGAGCAATGGAATAAGCTCAAGTGGTCTGATGAGTCCGGATTGACCCTTTTTGAGTGCTTTGAGTGCATCAGGGTGAGAAAGGAATGTGCAAAAAGTGATGATCTCGGGTTGCTTCTGTTGGTCAGGTCTAGGCGCAGCAACGTTGTATAGCAGTAAAATGAAGTCAGTTAACTGCTTGAATGTACTGAATGACCAGCGTGTCACATCAATGGATTTTTTAGTTCCTTAATGTCACATGAATATTCTAGGAGAACAATGTCAAGATTCATTGTCCTCAAAGTGTAAAAGAGTGGTTACATGAGAATTCTTCCATTGTTGTAGCCCATCTACAAATCTCCACATCCATGCTTCAAAATATAGTGGAATGCTTTCCCAGAAGAATAAAGGTTATTATATCAAAAAAGCACACATGGGTATGATTGTGTCCACAAACATTTGGCCATATAGTATAGTTTAATGTGGACATTGATTTGATGCTGCATTTCTCAATAGGGATTACAGCAGACCGTCACTTTTATACACTGACATACTTACACACACTTTGCTGTGTATCATGTTTATCTACAGACAGAGGATCACAGCAATTGTATGCGGAAGCAGGAGGAAGTTTACTCTCTCAGGGATAATTAAAGGACTGCAGAGATCACATTCTCTTTCCTTGAGCTGAAATACAGTAACATTCTCCCTCAAGCCTAATGCAGACTCCATGCTCCTAACTCCATAAGTCCTGGTTTCACTGATGTCTCTCAATCCTGCAGAGTCATATGGAGAAATATTAATCCACTTATCAGGAAAGAGCACATTCCGATAATCCTGGCTACTAAAAGAAGCTGCATTTCTAAATGACTGCAGCTCGTCTGTTGCCTCAAGTCCCTGTGGCAATGTTTCCTGATGAAGATGAGCGAAGGAAAAAAGTGTTTAGGAGAGGGAGGCAGAGAAGCGGTGAAAGAGGACTGAGGAGTAGATGTGCCTCCCTGAGATTGATCTGTGTGGCAGCTGATATTATGACACGCTGTGAAATTGAGACGCTTTACCTCCACAAAGGTGGGTTGAAACGTATGCTGTGCTTTATTTTTTCCTGTCTCCAGGGTGTTGTGGGTTGCTATAAAGAACAGTTTGAGTTCTCTGCCTACACTACAGGGCTACAGTGAATGTATTTGTGTGTGGTTGATTTGTTGGTAGCAAAAACATGCTTTGTAATTATCTTGTATTTACTTCAAAGAGATATCATAAAATGATTTATAGATGATCATGCCCATTATGTGTTTTCAATGACTTGTCGTAGCATACAATTTAAGGTGTATATTCATTCAATAAGACTGTTCAGGCTGGATTAGCACGTTGTAATTGATTGCCTCTTACAGTGAATTGATTATCTACTGTAGAAAACCTTTCCACACAACCAACAAACTACTTAGAAATGGTCATCCGTAATTACTCTTTTTGTTTGTGTGTTTTCCATATGAGTGATACTATTTCTGATTTGCCTTAATTCATCTCACTTTAAACTGACTCTGATGTTCTCTTTACTTTTTTTCAGTTGTTGTGCAACCATCAACGTCCAAAATCATTATAACATGAATTCATTACAACACTGTCTCACTGTGTCAGACTGGAAACATGTTTAATGCTGTAAAACAAGTTCAAATATCTTGAACTTTAAAAAAGGCAAATATTACCACCAGGATTTAAGAGTTCTCTAATGTAATTTCATTGGGAGTAAGCATGGCATGATTCCAACAACATTGTGCATTGTGAAATTTTTCGTGGTCATAAATTAATATACTGGGTCGGACAGCAACAATATGGTGTTGCAGGGAAATCCTGATGATTTTGTGGTTTGATGTCCTTTAGAATTTTAGATGTTATTTTAAAAATTGCCTAACCACAAATTTAGCAACTTTTTGAGCAAACGTTAACACAACTCATATGACTTTCAAGGCAGCACGATGACATAGTGGTTAGCGATTAGTGGCTAATTAGTGTTCCCAAATTGCATGTGATGGTTTCCCACCCTGTCTTGGGATAGGCTCCAGGCCCCCTATGACCCTATACAATTGATAAGCAGTATATACTGTAGAAGATGGATGAATGAATGAATATGACTCTCAAGCTGTGATTGATCACCTTTGTTCCTAAAGACTAATTGCTGATCACTGTTTTTCCCATTGATCAACCTCTGATCGCTGTTGTAAGCTGTGACAGATTCTCACCATTATCTGACCACCATTGTTACCAACAACTAATAATTGAACATTACTGTTTGTCCTACTGGTAAACTGTGTTAACTGTTTTATACTTACTTCTTGGTGATATTTCATCTGTAAGCATTTAAAAATTATTCCACTTTAGTCCTGTATATCAAGGAATGTAACCACATTTAGTGTTATAAATAATAAACAAATCATTTTAAAGTGAAATAAAATATTATTTGACATTAAATGATTTTACTGGCTATTACCTATCCTGCATTTTTTTTCTTTTCTATCAATTTGATTGTCCTGCACTTTCCCATCACAGCATGCTGCAATCTTCCTGCCCCTTCCTCCAACCTTAATCTGAAGGTGAGCGCATCACCCTGATCAATATTGTGATTTCATTTTGTGTTTTAACCAAATTACTCACAACCAAACAGACATGAATGTGACATTTATTCCTGTCTACAATGGTCTTTTAACCTGCTGCTCTTGTGTCTCAGTTCTGAGTATCTCCAGAAAAACTTTGCTAAATAGGATTAGTCTGCTGTGTATATGCGTGCGTGCTTGCTAGTGTGTACACGCCCACATTCAGCCAAGGCTAATTTAAGCTGATACAATGCTGACTCATGATGACCCTCCTAACTGCCCTAAAGGTGTAAAACAAGATACAGGCTAATTTAATATAACAACAATATGCTAGTTTGTGCTGTTATTGGTTACGGAAACTGGCCTTGTCTGACCTTAGCATCCTCTTTCCTTCCATGCCAGCTGATTCATGTCTTTCAAGTTTGGATATGAGTCTAATGGAGCAGGCAGTGCAGAAAAAAAGGCCAGTTCTCAAGAAGGAGCTAATTGGGAGTGCTTGCATATTGAGGTTTAAATTGAACGAGCAGTTGGTGGAAAAAGCCTGAGGCCAGGAGGGGAGGAAAAAAAGAAGAAAAAAAAAACTGCACTGGAGAAAATGTACATCAAACAGCCCGAGACTCCACTGAGGAACAATCAAGGAATAAACAAACAGACAAAAAAGTTGCCTGAATTGAGTGCTATTGAGCATAGAGGAGAATAAAGGTTGTAAAATGAAAAGATCTCTGTATTTGAAGGAGTCCTAAAGAAGCAGGATCGCTGTGAATGATGTTAAAATGTGTGAGCTGACCTCATTGCAGAGACACTATACACAACCGACAAGCGTTGAGTAAATAATTGATTGTCACATGATTCTAAATAAACTCACACACCGTTGAAGCATTTCTTCACACTCCTGGTTAGTTTTTCATTTCAATTGTCTGAAAACCTGAGATGACATGCAGAACAGAGCTCTGCATGTTTATCAAACTGACACTAGCAAACACTTCCTGGTGACTGTAATGATGTCACAGCTTTCACTGTAGTGTGTGTTGTGTGTGTGTCTGGAGCATGATGTGTAATACAGAGTGGCGTATGTCTTCCAGCTATGTGTGTCTGTGTGTGTATGTGTCACTGGGCCCTGCCGTGACAAGCGGGCTGTGTCCCTCATGCTCTGGTTGTGTTTGCTTAACCCTATGTGTCCCTGCTTGTCCTCATGCAGAGACCCTTGAGCTGCACACACACACACACACACACACACACACACCGCACACACACACACCAGAAAAATGGGATCTGTCTCAGGGTCCAGCACTTCTCTCTCTGTCATTTAACACTCTGTCTTCTTATTGCTATATTTTTATATGTATCATTGTTTTTCATCTTTGTCTCTTTCACTTTTTCCTTTATTCCCCTTACTACTAATATTTGTGTGCACCACTGTATCTCTTTTATCTTGTATCAATTTTTCCCTGCATAATTTCTCTCATCATAATTCTTTTTCTAAATCAAAGTTTCTTTTATTTATCCATATCTCATTGATCTTTTTTTTTTTTATCAGCTCCTCGCATTCCCTTCAAAAAAACATCTGTGGGGCGTTGTGACATTTCCATAATGACACATGATTAGATTTCATTTATAGTGTTCACATCAATATTAATGCTAAAAGATATCTGTCTGGAAAAAAGGCAAAAAATGCATTTTCAGTTTTTTTTTTTCATGAACTTATTGGATGGTCATTCGTGCTTGTTGCTCAGCAGCAAGATATTTGAACATGAAAGGATAGATTTTTTTTCACATAAAAAGAAATCAGTCTAATGAGGTTGTCAGTGTAAACTGATTATTTCTGTCAACAAAATATCACATAAAGGCCTGGTCGCATTTGGTATATAGATCATTGTCTGTCATATTTCTTAATGATGTAAAGAATGATGATGTAGTGCCATTTGTTCAGGGTATGTCTAATAGAAAGGTCTTACTTAGAAATCTGATGCTATTTATTTATCGGCTCTGGTGGTGAAAAACAGTAATTCGACTGTTTAATTTGGTTGGTTGTGTATTTATCAATCTTCACCTGACATACAAAGTATAAAGTCATAATCACTATGTAAATGGGTTGATTAGCTTTGACAGCTATTGGAATGATTAATTTATTTATATTACTGTATGTTTTATCAGTTGGAAACTTTGTTTCCCCATGACACAGCAGCTGACAAACAAGGAGCCTGAAGGCTAACGCATGCTTGCTCCAAGATACATGAAGCCACTCATGTGCAGCCTCTTGAACTACTGCTCATGTGTCACAATGCTGGATAAAACCCTTAGAGGAAAGCGGTATCCTCCACTGTCTTCATGCACACACTATTCAACTCAAATAAAAGTATTGTTACTGATGAAATTTTACTTGCATTAAAGTGACTTAAAAATAAATAAATAAATAAATAAATTCACGTAAAATTCCATCCATGAACCTCCATAGTCAAACTAGTGACCAGTGTATTAATTCCCATTTTGTAACACAATGATAGACCCAACATTCACATACCATGGGCAATTTGGGAACGTCAGTTGCAGGAATTGAACCCAGGACCTGGAGGTGCAAGGCGACAGTACTAGCCACCAAGCCATGCTGCCGCAAGTAAAATTGCCAGTGGAAAAATCTATTCATTTAAAATAAAAATAATTAAAAGCAGCGCTTTTAAAAGTTAGAGTAAAAATTCCTTTGTTTCCTAGGGGGAAATGGAGGTCTTTCCTGTGTAGTGGAAAGAACAAAGGGATATAAATCTCAAATTAGTTTTAATTGAAACAACTAGTGTAACTAGTCAAAGGAATGGATTCTCAATACTCAGACATATCAGTACAGTTTTGAATCAAAGTGTGTTTGAATTTTTGCTGTTCAAATGTCACAACCCAAATCAACCACTCAACTTACACAAGTGCAGGTGCCTTCAGTTAATACCCAGAAAACTGAAAGAGCGCATATGATTGAATGTTAGCAATATGCCAATAGTATACCAGCACATTTTACTTACCACTGCACAAACACAGCCAACTGTGTCTCACAAAACTTCTATCCACTTCACTTTAACTCTGCATTTATATTTTTTATTTACTATTTTGTAACTTTGTGTCTTTCTATTAATGCTGGTCTTACCATAGTAATTTTTATTACCTTTTTAAGACATTCTTCCATTATTTTTTAAACGAACTATACTTTCTGTAAAGCTAAGAGGTCTTTAGAGGCACCAGCAGCTGAAGTTACAGTGCGTAAGTCTATACACAAGGGTATAATATAAACTTTATAACTAAAATTTAAAATGAATTGCAATGTAAAAAAAAAAAAAAAAAAAAAGACTTCTACCTTTAAAGTGATCTAGCATTGAACTAAATTGAAATGAAAACCAAATTGAAATATTTCAGTGTGCACACATTTTACAGTATAATGTATATTTATGGTGTCTTCTCTTTGCATACAATGTTTTATGTCCTTTATGTGTTTATATTATATATATATATATATATATATATTTTTTAACAGACATCAGTAATGTGGTTAAGGAATGTGTAAGGACACTGAAAGATAAGTAACTTCCTCCTACTTAATTCTAATGTGAGAAGTACTTCTACAAGGGCCACAGGCTGCTAGAAATAAGCTCTCTGATTATGTGGGAACTCTCAATGGCCTTTCAATTACATCACTTGGAGCAGTGAAAGACTTCCTGTGAATATTAGCACAAGTCCATGGAAATAAGTAATACCCCCAATAAATATAATGTCATGATGTAAAAAAAAATAGCTCATGATTTTTCCCACTAGTTTGAACTAGTCATTGTATGTAAATAAAATAAAAAAAAAATACATAAATAAATAGTCTGTCTCTCTCTCTCTCTCTCTCTCTCTCTCTCTCTCTCTCTCTCTCTCTCTCTCTCTTTCACACACACTCTTTGTGTGCGTGTGTGTTGATCTGTACTTTCACTCATGATGTGATGCAGGAGCCAGATCCTGACATACTTCTGCTACTGAAACTTCTCTCACCCATTGAACCTGCATGATCAACTATTTCCATTTAAAGCTTTCTGCACATGTTGCTTCCATTTGCTGCTGTAGATGTCTCTTGTATATGCCCAAGCCTCAGCCTTACTTCTGTAGATAATCAAACATGCATACTGTTGATTCGCACTGATTAATAACTGTAGTATTTATAAATTTCATTTTCAGTCTGCTAATACTAAACATTCTTTCAGCATAATGTAGAAGTGTACTAACGTAGAAGAATAATTCCATTATCTGGTAAGGATTTATTCATTCTTTTATTCTGAAATTTGCTCCCGCTCAAGATTCCTTAAAAGGTTTTTTATCTTGCCACCATAATTTCCAATATGCTCAAGTAGACACGTAGATCAGTATTCTGATTTCTGTAAAGCTGCTTTGTGACAATTCAAGTGATTTTGCTGTTTTGTCTTTTTTTCTCTTCTATAAGTTTTGTATAGGTTTTTATAATTTATTGTGCTATTTTCTGTTAATTTTTCACAATATCGACAAAAGTGCACCGCAGCCTCAACCTGTCATGTAGTGATGACACATTTATTTCTCATGGGACCTCTAGCACTTTTGCTGTCTGCCCTTTTCAACAGCTAGACTCTGGGCACTGTGTCTGTACTTGATTACGATCTTTCTATACTTTATATCTCTGACAGTAAGGAGACACTCAGTGGTCCTTTTTTTTTGTCCTATCCCTATAAAAAGCACTCTAATTTACTTTGACTTTTAGTTTTACGGTCTCCATGCAGACATGCAGTCCCTCTGTGTGTTACACTATGATCTTAAAGGCACACATACAGTACAGCTGCTTCTGATCATGTGTATGCCATTGCTCCGTCCAACCCATTGACTGTCGAGTTGCTGCTCATGCTTTGAACGACTAGAGGCCACTCTGCAGCTTCGTGTTCTCATGACAAGCCTGTAAATGACCCAAATCCTTCTTTATGACTAACTCACTCAGCTAGCGCTGATTCTAATGGAGTTAGGCCACCATGAAGTCTGCAGGCCAGTATGCTAAAATGTCCTTTGGTGAACTATAAAGTGCTGTATAAAGATGTCGGTTTATGCTATACCACAAAAAATAAATTAATTAATTAATAAAATAAGAAAGAAAAACCTGCAGTGTGTTTAGTGTTTTAGGCGATTGGTCCTTAAGTAGAGGATAAGGAGCAGTTAGTCTGAGATTTTATGAAAAATGGCACAGCTTATCACATAGAACAGTATATACATTATATACAGTACAGTCTGATATATACAATATGTATAGTACATACTTCTATTTTAGTACTCTAAGATGTTTAAATGTGCTCAGTCTTGGTTCTGTCTGGGTAATTACAGGCACAATTAAAAAATATGAGATGTTTTATTATTATTATTATTATTATTATTATTAGTAGTAGTAGTAGTAGTAGTAGTAGTACCATTAGTAGTAGCAGCATTAGTATTAGTATTACTACTAACAAAGCTTCTGATATTAACATCTCGTCCAAGTAATCGTCTCACAAGCTAAAATGCATGTCCCTTTACATCTGGCATTTTGAATGTGCCTCTAATGACCACTTAGTGTTGTATTTCATAAATCATTTCCACTGGAGGAAGGCTGTCATAAATATTTATTATGTAAATCTTGCGGAGCATACAGTATATTTTCAGGCAGAAAATTACGACAATTTATTTGCATATTTAAAATCTGCAAAGCCTGCACATTTGCTGGCAAAGACAATGATGCAGCCATTTAGGCCATCATTTGTTGCTTGTTGATATATCAAGACACTTGTCTCACATGTCAAAAAAGTTTTGTCTTTCAACACTTTTATATAATGTTGAATGACTCAAACGCAACATTGCAACTATTGATAGATAGATAGATAGATAGATAGATAGATAGATAGATAGATAGATAGATAGATTCCAAAGGGAAATAGTGTAAGTAAAGCAGCTGCCTGTTCACGGATTATACAACTAATAAGAAAAAACTATACAGTATATACACTGTTTGCAATTTACAGTGCATTCATGAGGTACGAATGGTGTAAAATAATAAATATATACTGTTTCTATGTAAATGTACATGATAATTAGGTAATTACAGGTGGGAACATACAGTAAGTACCTGTTCATAAGGTGCACCAGTTGAAATATACTGTAAATAAAAGAGAGAATGAAAAGACATGATTGTATCAATGCAATGAAAACTGAATATATATGAGCCTATTTATAGTGATGTGAGGCGAGATCTCTCTCCTGACACAGAGCAGAGTTATTGTAAAATTTAATTGCAGTTGGCAGAAAAGACTACCTGTAGCGTTTTTTTTTTTTTTTTTTTTTGTCACTGCAGTGCTGAAGCATTCTCTTACTAAAAGTGCTCTGCTGTTTAGCTAGTAGGTTGTGAAGGGGATGTGATGTGTTCTCCATTATGGTTAATAGTTTGTGTAGCATCCTTCTCTCCACCACCAATTCCAAACGCTCCAGGGGTGTGACCAATGTTGAGCTAGCCTTCCTAATTAGCTTTCCTAGAGTCACTGCATCTGATGCTGCTGCCCCAGCAAATCGCAGAAGAGAATATTGCATTTGCCACAACAATCCGATAAAAGATTTGAAACATTTTGCTGAAGACATTAAAGAACCTGAGTTGCCTCAAAAAGTAGAGCCTGCTCTGTCCTTTCCTGTAGACAGCATCCGCGGTGCGGTTCAAATCCAATCTATTGTCAATGTAAACTCCGAGGTATCTTTAGCTCTATACAACCTTATCCAGAATGATGTTCTGTGTAGTTCTGGTCCTTCTGAGGTCCACAACCATCTCTTTGGTTTTGGTCACGTTCAAGACAAGGTGGTTCCTCTCGCACCAATCGACAAAACTAATCCACTTTCAGCCTCTGTACTCTGCTTCCTGACCACCATTAACATTTACATTTCAGCATTTGGCAAATTATCTTATCCAGAGCAACTTACAAAAGTGCTTTGAAGTTTCCATCACTGGATAATCCCTTACACTATCTACAGTATAAGTTAGTATAAATCACACACTGATGGGAAGGATTTTTTTTTTTTTTTTATGGATGCGGTCTGTCCAAAGAACCTCAAAACAACATAATTTTGAGCTTTATTTGGAAAATTTATGCCAATTAACTTCCATTCACACCACGCCTGAGCACATCCATGGTGCATTAAAGGTGCAGTAATCGACGCTGAACAAATGTTCTTGATACAACAGCCAAACAAATACCACTCCCCTCCCCTACTTTAGCACTCACACAGAAGTTCAGCCCCCAAACTCATGCTCATCTAGCCATATAGCTACCCAGATCTCACTGTAGCAAGCCCCAGAACTGGCCACATGGCTAAGTAGAACTAGCCTTAAGGCTAATCAGAACTAGTCGTGTGGCTTACCAGAAATTTGTCTATTTGTTGGGAAAGAAAAGAAGTAACTTTGTATGAAATACATGTGACCAGGCTTCAATTAAACACTTGGTTCAAACAGAAGACAATTAATAAAAATAACATCTCAAGGGTCTCAGATCGCAGCTTTTAATGCAATAGCTATGTCTGGGTAGCGTGATCTATGCAAACTAGTTACCTCATGCATGACCTGTAGACCATAGGAATTTATTAATAAATGAAATCAAAAGAATTTATTAATAAATTTAATAAAAAAAGAATCTGAGTAAGTTCTTGGTGTAGTAAAATAGTAAAAATTGTAAGGTGCACCTTAGTACAAAAAAATATCCTAAGGGCTTTTCCACAAAAATACTAGGAAAGTGTCATTTGTGAAAATTTATTCCAAGTTTGAAAAATTTCAATTTAGCCAAGTAGTCATGGTCTATCCAACACATCAATAGTATGCATCTTGGGGATCACTGTATCCATTACCCCGCCATTGAGCTGCACTATTTTCATAAAATGACATTTTTAGACAAAAAACAACCCCCAGTCTGTAATGGCTGCTCACATGCACAGTGGAGCATGCTGAACTTTCTATCCTCCCTGCTGTGCAGCACCAAAAAAACATTGCCTGTCCTTAGCAGTGGTTTCCCAGCAGATCTTCTACCATGAAGGCCTGATTCACCCAGTCTCCTCTTAACAGTTGTTCTAGAGACGTGTCTGCTGCTAGAACTCTGTGTGGCATTGACCTGCTCTCTGATCTGAGCTGCTGTGAAGCTGTGATTTCTGAGGCTGGTGACTCGGATGAACTTATCCTCCACAGCAGAGGTGACTCTTGGTCTTTGTTTCCTGGGGCGGACCGCATGTGAGCCAGTTTCTTTGTAGCGCTTGATGGTTTTTGTTACTGCACTTGGGGACACTTTCAAAGTTTTCCTGATTGACCTTCATTTCTTAAAGTAATCATGGCCACTCGTTTTTTTTCTTCACTTAGCTGCTTTTTTCTTCCCATAATACAAATTCAACCTCTTTGAATGAGAAGATGTGTCCTTTTGGTCTGTACTGTATATACTGTGTACTATGTACTGTGCTGCCCCTAGTGGTTACCAACTGTCACGTACAGATGCTGAGTCAATTGAAATGAGATGTAATAGACATAAACATCACCTTGGATGGCTGTCTGACCCAGCTTATTAATAGGTAAAGGAAAATATACTACATTTTACTGTTTATTATATAATAGTAGCAACTGAATATTTAAAGAGGAAAAACTACTTCGGCTAACCCAATTTTTGGGTAGGGTTACATACACTGTAAATGGAAAAGATGCCAACTTGATTTAGCTTTAGTAGGACTGAAGAAGCATAAAACTTTTTTAATATTTGCTTTTGCTTTTTAATACAATCATTCAACCTAACTATTTTTGCATAAGTACATGTTAAAAAAATCTTTGTTATTAGAAACCATATTTCTCTCTTTCTTTTGTGAGCAACAGTTGGGCTCATACTGAACCTTTGCTGTAACTCTTCCCTAATTCCATTCTTTATCATCTCTCTCTGTCTCTCTCCTTTTACTTCTCTACACACGCACACACACCTCCTTTACATCCTCCATGCAGGATCATTGATTGAGATCCGACTCTATCTTGCAATGAGACTAAATGATTGCTTTCTTCACTTGGCAGATATACTCTGCTCTTTTTGTTTACATACTGTAGTATTTTTTAAATAATTTTTCTTATATTTTTTGCTTGTTTATTTAACCATAACTACAGTACATATACTGGCAATGTATAACCATGCTAACACTCTCCCAGTAGGTAAGAAGTATGTGTGCCATTGTGAAAGGTTACATTTGTGTGCAAACTCTGAAACTATAAATAATACTATTTATATATAATATACTATATGGTCAAAACTATTTTGCCAAACCTGCAATGACATTGTATTCAAATACATATACTGTACTTCAATATGGAGTTGGTTCCCCTTTTTCAACTATAACAGCTTCCACTCTTCTTGGGAGGCTATCCACAAGAATTTGGAGTGTTTCTTTGGAAATTTGTGCCCATTCATTCTATAGTGCATTACGAGGTCAGGCACTGATGTTGGATTAAAAAGGCCTGGCTCGCAATCTTTGTTTCAGTTCATCCCATAGGTGCTCGATAGGGTTGAGGTCAAGGATCTGGGCAGGCCAATCAAGTTCTTCCAGACCGAACTCATCAGGTCAAGTCTTTACAGTCCTTTCTTTGTGCACTGGGGCACAGTCATGTTGGAACAGTAAAGGTCTTCCCCAACCTGTTGCCACAAAGTTGGAATCATAGTATTGTTCAAGATGTCTTGGTATGCTGAAGCATTAAGTTTGCCCTGGGGATTGAAACACCTAAATTCAATAAAAATTCTATCTATCTATCTATCTATCTATCTATCTATCTATCTATCTATCTATCTATCTATCTATCTATCTTGTTTTATAATCATTGTCTTGTCTGTCATGTATTTTATATATAAATTTCTGAAAATACAGACCTTTGTCTGCATTATGAGGTAAGCAGCATGGCAAATTTTATCTATTACCTTTTCTTGCTGGCAGTTTTTCTTGGAATAATAATTTCCACTTAGTGTTTTCCCCTTAACACAATAACATGTTTGTCAGTCACCGGAACGTCTTCATGACAATAACCCAAACTCCATGAAAAACAAAGCAAAAAACCACAACAACAACAACAACAAAAAAAATCCCAAATCTGTATACTCGCTGATGACAGTTGGTAAACAAAGGCTGATTGAGGCTCACAATGTTCCATAAACTTTCCCTCCACCTAAGGAGAGTGTCTCATATAAACACAGAAATGGACTTCAAGCTGCTGGACACTCTGGCCTCTAAATCACAGTTTAATAAAGCGTCACTATGAGACACTCTCTGCGCAGGCTCGTGTGTTTGTAGGTGTATTTGGCTATAATGATTTGTTTTACTGTATTTGGCAGCAACTTGAGTATTCCTGATTGCCCTATGAAAAGAACTGCCAAGTCTCTTAATTCCCTTTGGTGATATATACAGATACATAACAGAAAATATCGAATGTTTGTTTTGGCGGGACAAAAAAAGGATTTTTAGGACTGCACTCCCATAAACATGTTTTCAGCAGCTGGCTAGAACTAGAAAATAATGAAGAAAGTGATGACTGCATGGAGAATGAGTGGCATTTTATATTACCAACAATTGTAAGGAAACCACTAAGAATAATGTGCAAAATTCATAGATATCAATTGCATGATATTGTCATGTGTGACCTGAAATTGGTACCAGATTACACTGCACAATGCCACAGATCACACACAACTGTGCCTGACAACACTAATGAATGTTGTGTTCAAGCCTTGTTTAAATGTTCTTTGTGTAGTATTATGTTTTGCTTCGTCATAAAATTTGTTTTGTATCCGCAGGTCGAGGGGCTTTCATGTCAAACTGGGACTTGTGATGAAATCTCTTGTAAATGAAGGTTTCAAACTGATGGAAATTTCCAGACGACTTCGAACACAGTACAATGATGAGACTCTTAGTCACAGTAAAACATCTGAATGGTGCAAACATTTAAAAAAAAAGAACGTACAGTACGTCCGTGTATAATGATCCGGGCTGAGGTGACTCAGGGTTCAGCGTGTGAAAATCCTGGTCTTTGAAAATTGATGGACAAATTGTCACCACCTTATAGACGAGAAGCATCTGTCTGTGCGAACTGTAGACATAATCATTCACAAACATCACTTTCACATTACAGAAACTCAATTGGGAGTTATTGCCGCATTCCCCGTACAGTCCTGACCTAGCTTTTTTTTTTTTTTTTTTTTTACCCTTTTTTGCACGTTTGGGCCATTAAAGGAGTTTCTGGAAGGCCAGGATATTAGACGTGAAGCAAGCAGCTCGATCATGGGTCCAGCATACTGAGAAAGATTTCTACCATAATGGTATCCAAGGACCAGTGACATGCGGGATACGTGTAGCAGAGGTTTATATAGAGAAATTAATACCCGATTGAGTTTTTACTCTCATAATTGTGTTCTTTTATCCTGCACAATCAAAAGTCTCTGTTTTTTATCGGGTCTGTGGTTAACAGATCTAGAGATGATTTACCATTCCCAGTATATTTATATAAGCAACCTGCTTAGGATTACACAATCAGTGGCACCATATACATTCATTTAAAACGAGTACATTAGCTAGCCGGTTTTTTTTTTTTTTTTTTTTTTTAGCTAGTTTTGGCTTGCCTAGCACTGTTTGTAGACATTTTCATTGGCCTAGACATTGTTGCACTGTTAGTTGCTGCTGCTCTGTCCTGCTAGCAATGGGCTTCTCATGCTGGGTTTTTATTTTTAACATGTTTTATTGGAGTAGAATAACACTAGATCAGGGTCATTTTGTGTTGTCTGATTCATTAGTGAGACAACATACACTAGGCGTATGTCACATGATATTAGGCAGTTCTGAATGTTGGCATCAGATTGTTTGAGAGTACAAGTATGAGTAAATTTGCATGATATCAGTTGGATACCCGATACCAGTATCAGTATCAGTATTGATGCTAAACAGCCCACATTTCTAGAAAGGGTATGGAAGCAGAGCAGTAGGTCCCTGTATTCGCTCTCTACTTATTGTGTTCTCAGCTTATAAAATGTCGGCACACACACACAAACAGTCACGCTTAGTGTAATTAACACCCTTTGAGTAATAGCCTGAATCACTCAGGAGGTGTTGTGCCAAATAAGCACTCAGATGAGTTTTCGCTCCTCCAGGAGCGTCTGCTTTCAAACTCATGCCAACCAACCAATGCATACTGTACACTGTACACACTTGAGAAAATATACAACATATATATTGATAATTAGTATCATATTTGGTTTCTCTGATATTTTACCTGTAAAAATGTCAACATTAATAGATATATTTTTTGTTACTAGCTACTGATTGAGGTTAAAGGGATTTGATGGATTAGTGTCACCCATGCAACTACATCGGGTTTTTAGTCAAATCAATATGCCCAATATGTCCTTTGTTGGTTTAAAGGGATTTGATGGATTAGTGTCACCAATGCAACTACATCGGGTTTTTAGTCAAATCAATATTTCCAATATGCCCTTTGTTGCTTGGGTGTGAGCATGTAGTGCTGCAGAGAGAGAGAGAGAGAGAGAGAGAGAGAGAGAGAGAGAGAGAGAGAGAGAGAGAGATTACAAATTGTCTACACATATACACCATTCAGTCATAAATAAATAACATTTGATTATCTCAAAACAATAATGCTAATTAATGGATCGGATATACTGGGCCGCATGCAAAAAATAAGTTCTCGAAGTTGTGTTTAAATTAGGAAAAAGTGGGCAAGTGTAAGGATCAAATTATGGCTAGACAACTGGATCCAAAATAGCAGGTTTTTATAAGTTGGTCCCAGTATGTAATGATTAGTACCAAGCAAAAGTGGTCTAAGGAATGACAACTTTGTCCCCGTTGATAGGTTTGGGGAGTGAAAGCCAGCATGTCTGGTATGATCCCCTAGAAGAGCTAATAAAGCAGAAATTGCTGAGATAATGCTAGCTATGATAGAAAGGTGTTAGAACACATAAGGTATCGCAGAGGCCTGTGCTAATCCCTGTCTACCACCCAAAGGACCTATGGTGGCACTGAGCATCAGAACTGGAGGATAAAATTATGTCCAGCAAAATGCACTCATATCCACAGAAAATGCTCTCACAGTTTGCACTAAATGCTCTCAAATCAAACAACAAATGTTATCATGACTAAACAGAATACCCTTAAATCTACATAAAATCTTCTCGTATACACAAAATGATTTTACGTCAAGAGAAAATGCTCTCCCATCCACACACACAAAAAAAAGATCATACCCAGAAAAACCCTCACACCCACACAAAATTGTTCTGACATTTATTATACAAGCTCTTAAGTCCATTAAAAAGGTTCTCACATCAACACATGCATGTTCTAAAACATAAAAGGTTCTAAATCGGCTGAGGAAGTAACTGTACCAGTCAAAAGTTTGGACACACCAGTCGAAGGTTTGGACACAAGTGTGGATTTATTTTCTACATTCTAGAACAATGCTGGCTTTTTTTTTTTTTCTTGAAAAATCAATATGCCCAATCATATTGTACATATGGTGTTAGGTCATTCATTGACAAAAACAACAGTCTAAAGAACAATGATGAAATTAGATTTTATGAATACCATTTAAGGAAAGCAAGACCAAAACTTACTTATCAATTAACAGCAACTCAGATTACAGCCATTATGAAGGCTTTACAGATCATACTGTAAGTAGGAGACACATCTTAAAATACCCTTATGACCACATTTCCTTGTGCCACCAAAACAACAATGACCTGTGAGTTCTGACACTTTACTATCACAACCAGCGTTAACCTTTTCAGCAATTAGAGTTACAGCAGCTCTTATATTGGAGCAGAGTACATGGACCAGCCTTTACTCCCCACATGCGTCAGTGAGCCTTGGTTGCCCATGACCCTTTTGCTGGTTCACAAGTTTCAATTCCTTGCACCACTTTTGATCAGTTCTCACCACTGCAGGCTGCAGTTTTGAAATTGCTCTCACCCAGTCATCTAACCATCACAATTTGGCCCGTGTCAAAGTCACTCAAAACCTTACATTTGCCCATTCTTTCTGTTTCCAACACACCAACTTCAGGGACAAAAAACATTCACTTGCTGCCTAAAATACCCAAACACTTCTAGGTGCCATTGGCCCAAGATATTCTAACTGTACCTACTGTAGCAAGGGCCTGATTGTGAGCAACTTCAAAACTGCAGCTCTTGTGTGATGTTCCCAGTCTGCCGTTTTCAGGACATAACAAAGAGGTTCAAAGAAGGAAAACCTGTACACAGGGTCATGGGTGAAGAGTGAAGGCTGGCTTGTGTGGTCTGATCCATTATACAGTAAGAGCTGCTGTAACTCTAATTGCTGAAAAGGTTAATGCTGGTTTCTTTAGAAATGTGTCAAGTACTCACTGGTCATTACTATTTCGGTGGCAAAAGGAAAGACCTACTCAATATTATAAAGCAGGTGGACATAATGTTATGGTTGATCGCGTGTGTGTGTGTGTGTGTGTGTGTGTGTGTGTGTGTGTGTGTGTGTGTGTTTCCTTGAGACTTGTGTTTTGCCTTTTTGTTTCTCTCTATGTAATCTCTGTTTCCAGTTATGGGTTTGTTTACTTCCTTTGTTTTACTGCGTTCTTGGTTCATCTCAGATGTTTTAAGTTGGTGCTAAATTGTGGCATCATTTAAGTCTCTTGCATTACTTAGTTCTTTGTCTTTATAAAACATATGAATATATACAAAAATGTTGCTAATTTAGAATCCACAGGGTTCGTTTTACAATACTCATTCTACCAGTAGAGCTTGACAGTTAATTTGGCAGTAGAGTAATTTGGCACCAGGTCCGAATCATACCCTGCTTCATCTCCTGCTGGGCTTTAGTCATGCCATGAAATGCCAGGACCATGCCATACTTTGCCTGAGTAATGCCATGGTCATATGGTCATACATCTGGTTTGATCCTCACCCTGCTTTGCCCAAAAAAAATGCAGACTCTGCAATGTCACCTAGCTTTTATTATGCTCTGTCCATATCATCTGCCCCAAACCTAGCTCCAGTCAAAGGGGTCCCCCAACCACAAGCTCATGCCAAGTTGCAAAACCATGCCCATACCAAGGACCAACAGGCCACCCAAGCCCGCCAAGCACCATTTTTTATGTTTTTAAATAATCAATAGTTTTTTTTTTTTTTTTTTTTTTTTTTTTGTAGTGCACAGTACCAATGAGCACTCTACTGTTATAGATTAAATAAAACTGATTACATATCATGCAATGCACAGTGATGATTGTTTTTGGTATTTGAAGGGTAAAATTAGCAGTTATATTGTTGAGGACTGCAGGTCACATTAATCCCTGCCAGACACTCATGCAAATTTTCTGTCTGCAAATATCCTCTTAGCTTTCTGATTATGCTTCAGATCAAGATCAAGATGGTTATTAAAAAAAATAATAATATTTTTGCCAAAAAACAAACAAACAAACAAACAAACAAACAAACAAACAAAAAAAAACCACCTGACTACCGACTACAGCTTTAAATGTAAATCATTAAATATGTCTGCGTTCTGCTGTTTCTTTTCCTACTAGGCCACAAAGGCAGGTTGGTTACCATGCCAACAGAAAACCAGTCAAGGGCATGGTGCCTTGTGGTACAGTAGATTCAATTATGCAGTGGTCAGCTCTTTAATTCTATTAATCTGTGTGTGTGTGTGTGTGTGTGTGTGTGTGTGTGTGTGTGTGTGTGTGTGTGTGTATTGATGGCAATTAGTTTGCAGATTATTGCAGTGCTCTTGAGAACCCTTGAAAGTGCATTGATACACATTTTCTCTATCAACTCCAAATAATATATAATCATTGAAACAAAATTGACATTGCATGGTATGTAAGAAAATATGCTGACAATGGAAATCTTTTGATTCCACTTTTTATTCTTCATTTTAATGGCATAATTAGGTTAGATGCAGGTGACAAACAATAGGCTGTGGAAGCAAATCAGAAAGCAATAGCAGCATGTGGACGTTAATTATGTCTTTAATGAAACATGATGCGTGTACTTACTATTTGTCATTCATCATGGAGTTAGCACAAATTGATTTTTTTTTTTTTAAGATTAAGGCCCACTTTGGACTATCATCAGAAGATAACAGATAACAGGGATGTTAATTAATATCTTCCAATCCTGTGCTTTTGGTTGACGGCAGCTTCTGAATGTTTTATAATGTTTTTGCCTGTACATAGCAAACATAAGAAACATATTTTTTTTCTATTTTGTTTTTTATTAAATTGTTCTGTTCACACAACCTACGTTTTAAAAATGTCTTTGTCCACATGAAAACGCAAAACGCCCTGTTAAGTGCTGTTAGGAGCCTCCCTAATCAACAGGGGGCCAATCAGAAGCCTAGACAAAACGTCATTACCAGTTGCCCTTTGTAGAAGTCCATCGGGTCTCATCCAAAATTGCTGTTGCTGTCTGCGTGGTCTGTGTCGTAGAAATTTGTATGTAGCAGCAGTGAGCTTCATAGAACATTCAGGCACCTCTGATCTTTAATGTAACGTGTGAGTAAGTGCGCATGTATGTACATGCATGTAAAAAGTCCAGTAAGCACAGTCACTAGTTTACTGTACGTAAGTCCACCACTGCACAAAATATGCTCATAAACAAAGCTGACGTTAAATTAAGGAGACTAGGACACAGACACACAAGGTGATGTTACGACAAGCCAAAATCTCTGTATCCCCTGTCCACACAACACCACGGAAAAGTGAGATGGAGTTTTTGGAAACACTCACTTTTCAGTGGTGTTGTGTGGACAGGGGAAACGGAGATTTTGGCTTGCATGAGGATGAAAGGTCAAAACCACAGATAAAAACCCTGCCTAATTTTCCCCAAAATACCCAGCTACATGTGGACATGGCTTCAGAATGTCATAAGAATTGGCCCAAATTAAATGACAATTTATGATGGGTTAGAATGGAGGGAAGATCCAGGGCCGTTATTTTAGTTATTAGATCGTGTGTGAATGAATGACACAAAATATACACACATACTGTACAAACACATGCATACAGGGGTTGGACAATGAAACTGAAATGCCTGGTTTTAGACCATAATAATTAATTAGTATGATGTAGGGCCTCCTTTTGTGGCCAATACAGCATCAATTCATCTTTGGAATGACAGATACAAATCCTGCACAGTGGCCAGAGGGATTTGAGCCTTTCTTCTTGCAGAATAGTGGCCAGATCACTATGTGATGCTGGTGGAGGAAAGCGTTTCCTGACTCACTCTTCTAAAACACCTTCACTTTCAACTTCACTTTCATGTCCATCAAACCACTCTGTCACCAGTCTTGCTGTGTGTATAGGTACATTATCGTTCTGATACAAGGCACCACCTTAGGATACAATGTTTGAACCATTGGGTGCATATGGTCCTCCATGGTTCGGTAGTCCTTGGCAGTGACGCGCCCATCTAGCACAAGTATTGGGCCTAGGGAATGCCATGATATTGCAGCCCAAACCATCACTGATCCACCCCCATGCTTCACTCAGGGCATGCAACAGTCTGGGTGGTACGCTTCTTTGGGGCTGTTCCGCACCATAACTCTCCCGAATGTGGGAAAGACAGTGAAGGTGGACTCATCAAAGAACAATACATTTTTCACATTGTCCACAGCCCAAGATTTTCGCTGCTGGCACCATCACAAACAACATTTGGCATCAGCACGGTTTTGGTGGAAACAGGAGCGCTGAGGTTCACTTTTAATTCTGCAGTGAGTTGGGCAGCTGTCGTTTTATGTTTTTTGGATACAATCCGGTTTAGCACCCGAACTTGCCTTTCAGACAGCTTCCACTTGCGTCCACATTTACTCCTGTTGGATGTGGTTCGTCCTTCTTGGTGGTATGCTGACATTACCCTGGATACTGTGGCTCTTGATACATCACAAAGACTTGCTGTCTTGGTCACAGATGCGCCAGCGAGACACACACCAACAATTTGTCCTCTTTTGAACTCTGATATGTCAACCATAATGTTGTGTGCATTGCAATATTTTATGCAAAACTGTGCTATTACTCTGCTAATTAAACCTTCACACTCTGTTCTTACTGGTGGAATGTGCAATCAGTGAAGATTGGCCACCAGGCTGGTCAGATTTAGCCATGAACCCTCCAACACTAAATTGGCCAGTGTTTCAGATTTCTTGTCCAACCCCTGTATATATACTCACACACACACAATTGATATGTTGACAATGTTGTATCAATGATCAAAATTGATACAACATTTTGCCTGTAAATACATCATCCTGCTAGTAAATACACACTGGCATCTTTCATTTTAAAGAACAAAAATATATTTAACAAAACATTGTGGGAATGCTGGCTAGCTCATTTGGGCTACTTTCTAACCCTTCCTGGCATATATGTCTCCAGATATTACACTGGGCAAGGTGACAGTCTAACAAACACACCAGAAAATGCTAAAGTTGTCTAAAATCTTGCTAGCCACATATGATTTTTCTCACTGTTTGATAAAGTGGTTAGATTGTTATAGGGCACAGTGAAAGACATAACCTTATGTATGTATAAAAGCGCCCAAATTCCTCAAGGCAAAATAGCATGTTGAATTACATGAAACAAAGAAAAAAAAACTTTTTTTTTTTTTAATTTTAGAATTTTTCTTCATTGCAATTTGTTCTGAATGGAAACAAATTATAGCAGTTATAATATTTCAAATTTTTGCCACTGAAAGTTATTGTGGTTGTACATTTCAAATGAAAATGTAATTAAAGCATTTAACAAGTTTTTGTTCAGTTCATGTAATTAATTGTGATATTTTGTTTTGTGGCCCTTTTATACGTCTATATAACATTTAAGAAATGAGTTTTCAGAAAGCACATTACAGTATATATGGTTTCCATCCTAGCTGTTTTTGTAACATGGCTGTGGGGATTTGCTCATTCAGCCAGAAGAGCATTAGTGAGGTCAGGAGGTGATGACAGATGATGAGGCTTGGGGTGAAGTCAGCTTTGTAGTTTATCCCAAAGGTGCTCATTGGGGTTGAGGTCAGTTAAGTTTTTCAGGTCCAAACTTCGTAAATTATGTCTTCATGAACTTTCATGGACAGGAGCATTGTCATGCTAGAACATGGTTTGGCCTGTTAGTTCTACTACTACTACTACTACTACTACTACTACTACTACTACTACTACTACTAATGATAATAATAATAATGCTACAGCATAGAAAGACATCCTATACACTTGTGTGCTTATAACCTTGTGGCAACAATTAGGGGAAGAATCACATACATGGGTGTGATGGTCAGGTTCCCATATACCTTTGGCCATATAGTGTGCTACATTAATAGCACTATACTACTTAGACAATGTCAGGGGTTTTCTTAGGCTGATATACATATAATGGTAGGCTTGAATATCACTCTGAGATGACGAATAATCAGGCTATCAGCACTGACCCAGTCACAGTGGCTTTCCAATAAAGTATCATCTCCATTAAGAGAAAAATAAAAGTCACGCTTGACAGCATTTGAATTTAAATCACACAGGTGAGATAGAAGAGTTAAATGTTCTAATAAAGAACAGTCTTTCAGTGTTCCACCATTAGGGAGCCTTTATGTATTTTTTCCCAGAATTTTCAAAAATGAATCTAAGAAAAAAATATGCTCAACAGTAGAAGAAAAATACAAATAAAATAACCCATATCAGACAGAATGTTTACATTTTCTTTTTACTGATAATAGCTTCATTTTAAGTATTATAATTTCAAGCAGGATATAATATGGATGGGTGAAAGCAGGCCGGTATGGTCCTGAAGTGCCAAGATTCAGTTGTGGTCCACAATACTGGAAAGAAAAGGTCTTAAACAACACATTGCCTCCTTAATATTTGCTTCTACGTTGTTCTGAATTGATCTGTTATGTTCATGTACACTAGCTTTCCATTTTCCATTTCTATTTGGATTCAACAACAGAACAGGCATTTAGCTGAGGCTATTCTAATGTGGAATGAGCGGAGAGATAAAGAGAAACTTATAAGATTTACAGAACTGTGCACCTTTTGGCAACATAGAATCAGCAATAGTTACTTTCACTAGGTTAATGAAAGGGATGTTTCAAACATAAGATGTTAACACAGTACGAAAGCTATTTTTTTCTTTCTTTTTTGTGGAATATTTTAATGATCCTATTTCAGGGTAAGATATAATTTTAGTGGACAACATGTTTTATTAATGTTTGTTTGGTATGCACAGATGTTTATGTGCAGATTACTGTCCATAAATGTTTTGAGTACAAATGTATTAGTGTTACTTATTCATGAAATATGTCTCACATAGTAGACTTGATGTGAAAATGTGCATAATGGTATTCTAAACACACTCTTTTGTGTATGTGTGTGTCTGAGAGAGAGAGAGAGAGAGAGAGAGAGAGAGAGAGAGAGAGAGAGAGAGAGAGAGAGAATTTGGCAACTCCAGTGGCAAAGTAATGGACTGAACAGAATGTTATTTCATTGAATTCATCACAGTCATAATTACAGTAGAATGTTTATGATGAGAGTTAAGTATCCTACTCCATTTGGACTTAATTAGCACCCTGGTGTAATTTATTGTCAATTACTACATGAGAATAGAGTCATGAGTGTGCCTTGGGCTATAAAAGTAGGGTATTGATGTTTCATAAAAGCTAAAACATGAAGCATTCACTACTTTAATTTGCCTTTTTTGTTAGCCAGTTTCAAAAACAAGCATAGTCAAGGATCACAAAGATTTTTAAGCTGATAATTAAAACTATCTCATGAGCCTTATTGAGCCAATTCATGTGGGCTAACTCTTGGAATTGTGTTCTGAACTGGAAACAGAATTCAATATATATATGCAATTCTCTAAAGTCCTACCTTCTGCAGCAAGTACTTTTCAGTGAAAATTGGCTTGTCTCATCTCATAGACGTTCTCAAATTGTATGAAAATATTATAATTAATTATTATGTAAATGAGTGAGATTTATTTATTCTTGCAAAATGAAAATGCAATTTGCAGTGATCAACATTTTTTTAAACATAATTAACTCAATTGTATGCACCTATACAATAAAAGAAGTAGATAATTATTTTTTATTTGATAATTTGAATGATCACTTCATTAAAAGATCCATGTCTTGAAAATCTGAATTTTCCTCAGTTTTCTGATATAAAAGAGGATAATATAGTTTCTAAATATTAACACATTTCAAAATTCCACTCAGCCCTAGTACATAAGGCCAGTGTGTTCTTCCCATTTTACATTTATTTATTTATTTATTTATTTATTTAAAGAAAACAGTTTTTCAAAGTGCTTAATAGTAATTGACAAAGCAGTATCTGATTCTGGTACAATGTCAATTATCCTAGCATAAAACTTAAACTAAAACTAAAATAAAATTGTATAGCATACTAATGACAGTATAATTCCACCAACTTCACATTGCTCTGTGAGAGTGAGAGCAATTATAGAGCAAGATAAAAGTTGTGAGTTCAGCTAATTCTATATAACTGGCTAGCTCATCCATCATTCTCCTGAGGTTTTCCCTACATAGCTGAAATAAGTGTTACTGCCTTCTTATACCCAAAGCAAGTGCACATGTGTAAAGTCAGCAATATAACACAAAATCTATTTTCATCAAGATCTCATGCTTTGGTGGATCAATCAGGTGTTGTGAAAAAAATCACTCATATTCTAGCATCTTATTTGGACCAGCAGACAGCCTGTTCAAACATATTTGATGCCACCAGGAGTAGAAAAAGACGAGGTAGTGGACATATCAACAGAAAATAAGTTTGGTTTTGCTTGTTTTTTAATTTATGAATTCTTTAAAATAAGGGCTATGGCCACCAATGGGTACTGTTTCTGTCTCACAGATCCAGTTTACCAGTTTCCCTATTCCTATTAAACCCGTACAATATGTGAACTGGCTAAATTGTGTGAAGGAATGTGTGTCCCCAGATCCACAAAATCCATAATTAGGATAAAGTGGTAACTGAAGTTGAACGAATCATGTGATCTCTTGACATTTTCAGAAAGCTCTGATTTTCCTGTATGAGTGTAGACTTTAATAAAGTAAAATTTCAATATTATGAAACACAACATTAAATACAAACAGCAACATGACTTATAACCTAAACATGTAAGGAGACCAAATGGGGATTACACCTACCACATCTGTGAACCAAACAGGATCACAGTAAACCAATCAAACACTACCCAACTGAAACCAGAGCATGTAAGCTGACTGGAGCAGGATCAAGCAGGAAGCATGAGTGGGCATATTTTGTTCAGAGTGGCTTTTTTTTTAGAAAAAAAGTAATGTTGCCCTATGTCCCACTCTGATTTCACTCTGGTACTGCTCACACCACAAGCCTAAAGCACACCTAAGCCCATCTGTGTCTGGCATAGACATCCAACACTTTTCAGTCAAAATAGCAGAATGGCGATTTGTATGGGGTGGGATGCAGTTTAAATTGGCCAACCACTCTTTTTATCTCACCGCCCCACTCTCCGCTCTCCACACACCTGTACACTATCAGTGATTATCATGCTCATTTAAACCACGCTCTGACACTGCCACTTCGCCAATTTATTGTGTGCCTTACCAGCCCCAATATACCAGCATTATCTCTCGTCTCAGCCTGCCAAGATATCGACTTCGCTTCGTTTCATCGCCTATGCCTCCATCTTTCGTTTTTTGAATTCTAGCCATTTGGATATTTCCCGTTACCAACCGCTTACTTGTTACAGACCACAAGTTTGGATCACAGACTTTTTCTGGTCTCTCCGGCTTCCACCCTTGCGTGTTTAACGACCATGATTTCTCCTCGCTCCTCACTGAGCTCATGCTGCTTTCCCCAAGTGGCTCAAGCTTGGGCATACATCTCAGGTTACGCCCCGGCTCTGTGCGTTTCCACATTCCCGCAAGGCACGCGTCATACGCACTGCCTGTTGCCTCGGCGAACTCGTGCCAGCACTCCGTGCTTCCGCATTACAGCGAGGCTTCTCCTGCTCACACCGCAGCTCAGAACTCATGCCTAGTCTTTGAATCACCACTCTGCTGACTCAGTCATCCACAAGCACTCATAAACGCCACTTCATATCTACCTGGAATCGACTTTCAACATCTGCACTTGGATCCACCACACCTCTACCGAGCCTGACAAATTAAACTGGCCAAAGGAATGGATCCAGCAGAGGCAACTCACCTGAGTGGGGCATTAGAGAGACAAGGAGCCTTCTTAGGTACTTACCAGCAGGAAATCATACATGTCACTAACACTTCAAACCATCACTGAAATACAGCAGTCTCTCTCCACTCAGATCCCCCCGCCCCCTACACCTCCGATGCGTTCCCCCGTCCAGGAGCCACACTTCCCTGCTCCACCTACTTATGATGGGAACCCAGCCATGTGTCATTCTTTTATGTCTCAATGCTCCCTCGTTCTGAAACTGCAGGCCAAGTAATTTCCCACAGAGCGTTCCATGGTCACCTATATCATCACCCTCCTTACTGGAAAGGCGAGAGTGTGGGAAACGGCATTATGGGATGCCCAAGTTCCATGCTGTTTCACATACAAGACCTTTACTGATGAAATGAGGAGGGTTTTGATGCCTCCTTCATGGGGCATCAAACGGCAAGCCAAATTCTTCAACTTCACCAGGGAGGGAGTCTGTTCTCTCTCTGACTATGGGGATGAAGGGGGGCTCAGATTCTAGTTCTTTCCCAGACCAGCGATTGTGTTATTCAGTGACCTTGACCCATGTTGATCGATCTTATGCCACTCATGCCTTAGTGGACTCCAGGGCTGACCAGAACTTAATTTCCTTCTCTACTGTCTCCGCCTTCCAAATTCCTCTCACAGCCCTGTGCCAACCTTTTACCGTTCAGGCTCTTGATGGTAGCAGACTCACTCCCATTACCCATCGCACCACCCCCATTACCCTACAGTTTTCAGGGTAACCATACACTTTCATAACCATTCAAATTGCTCATGCACCCATTGTCCCTTGGCTAAGACTACATAAGCCCCACATTGATTGGGTTAAAAGGAGCATTCTCAATTGGAACACCACCTGACTCTCCTCATGTCTACAGTCTGCCTCCAGAGGCCGGACCTCGCCTGCACCATGAGAGGAGATCCCCGACTTAACCAAGGTCCCCACTGAATACCATGATGTATGACAGGTGTTCAGAAAGTCATGGGCTATCTTCTTACCACCTCACCACCCCTATGACTGCACTGTTGACCTCCTTCCCGGCACCTCTCTACCCAAGGGGCGACTCTACTCACTGTCTCACCCAGAGAGAGTGGCCACGGAACATTAATGAGTCACTCACAGCAGGTATTATCCGTCCATCATCTTCACCGGCAGGAGCAGGGTTCTTCTTTGAAGAAAAGAAAGACAAATCCCTCAGACCATTTGACCCCCTCAGAGGTTTGAACGAGATGACAATAAAGAACCACTACCCCTCCTGCTGATGTCATCCGCCTTCGAACTTCTTCAGGATGCCAGTGTATTCTCCAAGCTTAATTTAAGAAATGCCTACCACCTTGTCAGGATACGGGAAGACGATGAGTGGAAAACTGCCTTTAACACCCAAACTGGCCATTACAAATATCTAGTAATCCTATTCAGCTTGACCAATGTGCCGGCCATATTCCAGGCCCTGATTAATGACATCCTTAGGGATTTCCTCAATGTCTTTGGCTTTCGCTTATCTGGATGATATCTTGATTTTATCACGCTCTGTATAGGAACACAAAAGCCACGTATGCCAGGTCCTGCTGTTAGAAAACAAACTTTACATCAAGTCAGAAAAATGTGAGTTCCACTGTACCTCCACCTCCTTTTTGGGTTACCCCTGCAGGCATCCAGATGGACCCCACCAAGGTCAAGGTGGTAACTGACTGGCCATCACCATCTTCAAGGCATAAACTCCAATGGTTCCTGGGGTTCGCCAAGTTCTATCGTCTCTTCATTCGAAGTTATAGCATGGTGGTGGCTCCACTTATGGCACTCACCTCTTCTAAAACCCCGTTCTAATGGAACTTGCTGGCCAATGAGGCCTTCAAGGAACTCAAGCGCCACTTCACCACGGCACCTTGTCCAGCAGACCCTCGAACAAGAACCAGGCCCAAGTGTCGTTCCCCCCCAACAAGCTCTTTGTTCCCGCCTCCATATGCCCTCAGGTGTTGGACTGGGCCCACAGTTCAAGATTGGCATGCCACCCTGGACTGGCATGCACCCTTTTCATCCTATAGCAACGCCATCAAGGAGGACGCCTCCAGAGGGTCTACTTAGACCTCTCCCCATCCCTCATAGCCTCTGCTCTCACATCTCACATCTACACCAGACTACCACCATTACAGAATAACACTTGCATCTTGACTATTGTGGATCGTTTCTCTAAGTCAGCTCATTTCTTTCCACTACCCAAGCTTCAGTCTGCCAAGGAAACGGCTGAGCTCCTGGTCAACCACGTCTTCTGACCACAGGCTCCCCATTGACATTGTTTCAGACAGGGGTCCCCAGTTTTCGGCCCAGTTCTGGAAGGCTTTTTGCAACCTCATCGGTGCCACCGCCAGTCTCTCATCTGGATTTCACCCTCAAACTAATGGCCAAATGGAACAGATGAACCAGGAACTTGAAAAATCCCGAAGGTGCATGGCCTTTAGGGACCCATCCTCCTGGAGCTTCTTCCTCCCCTGGGTTGAGTATGCCCACAACTCACTCCCAACTTCTTCCACAGAAATGTCTCCTTTTCACTACTGCCTGGGTTATCAACCACCCCTCTTTTCTTCCCAGGGAGAGGAGGTGGCTGTTCCCTCAGCCCTAACCTTTGTCCGTCACGGCAAAAGGACAATCAGCTTTTACGCACAGTAAATACCTTCCAGTGTCACGCATCTTCCAGATATCGCATCAGCCAAAGGGTCATGCTATCCACACGTGACCTTCCCCTCAAGACCACCTAAAAGAAACTCTCCAGGGTTCATCATTACCTTCACTATCAACCGCATTATCAACCCATGCTCTGTCTGACTTTCGTTACCCCTCTCCATGCGGCAAATCAACACCACATTCCACGTCTCCCAGATTTGCCGCCTGGTCCCTTGACTACTATCTACACCCCCCCCCCCCCACTCATAGATGGGGGTGAAGCTTCCCGAAGCTCTTCAAGTTTCACTGCCGCAGGTGTGGCCTCTAGTACTTAGTAGACTGGGAGGGTTACAGCACTGAAGAGAGAAGCTCTGTACCCACCAAATTCATCCGTTCTCTGATCACGACTTCAACAGACTTCATTCGGAAGCACCTGCTAGAACGCCTGGGGGCATTCGTAGGTGGGAGGGTACTGCCACGACACGTCAAGCCACAGCCCCGCCATGATCACCTGAGTACTCCTGTTCCATGCTCCCAACCACTTCTTTCATCTCACCGCCTCACTATCCACACACCTGTACACTATCAGTGATTACTTTTCATGCTCATTTAAACACCACTATGTGGATTCTAGATATTTTACTGACCGCTTACCTGTTTCCGACCACGAGTTTGAATCACGGACTTTCTCTTGTCTCTCCGGCTTCAATCCTCGCCCGTTTAATGACCACGATTTATCCTTGCTCCTCGCCGAGCTCACGCTGCTTTCCCCAACAGGCTCAAGCTCCTCCAGTCCATGTCGGCTTTCATCACAGAGCTCTCTCTCTGTTTACATTCCGGCTCTGCATGCTCCCACTTCATCGCAAGGCTCAGGTTTCACATGCTAGCATACATCTTGGGTCACACACCAGCTCTGTGCGCTTCAGCGTTCCTGCAAGGCACACGTCATACACATCGCCCCTTGCCTCGGCACACTTGTGTCAGCTCACAAGTCACAGCGTGGCTTCTCCTGCTTACACCACAGCATGGAACTCACGCCTAGTCTTTGAATCACCACTCTGCCGACTCCACAAACACTAAAAAACACCACTTCATATCCACCCAGAATCGACTCTCAACATCTGCACTTGGATCCACCACACCCTCTACCGAACCTGACAATTTGGGAGTTTGCAGAATATGGAGCATACAGGATGTCCAGAAAAGTATGGAGTGTTTCAGCCATCACATAGATAGAACAGGGCATGATTTGGGCATATCATTGCTTGATTCAGATATATCCTGGCATAATTCAGGCATGTCATGACATAAAATAAGGAAAGATTCTTACATAATGTAGGAGGCATGCTATTAATCCCTTATTGATTTTCATAGATCGCTGAGCAAAAAATGCAACTTTGGGCAAGGCTATAGAGATTGGCAGGTTGACCACAACTGGCCAAGCTTAGAGCAGAGCTGTACCATTGGCCTACTCCTGGGGCTCTGTGCTCTCTGGCTTCCTCCTGAGCCTTTTCCCTGTTAGCTTCCTTATGGGTCTCTGTGATCTCAGCTTACTCATGGGGCAGCTTATTGTTGGCCCTCTGAGCACCCTGGTGCTCTTTTGCTTCTGCCAAATTAGTGGGCAAATTCAGGTATAGCCCAAAACAAAAACAATCTTGGGTAGATTAGTGTTACAGGAACTATTATTTTCATTCATTGCATGAATGGCATTATATTATAGCACAAACATGTTCAATTAAAAGTTTAACTGTAGGGTAATTCTAAAGCTCACAATCAAGATAACAGGGCTAATAATAACACATATGGAAACAAAATTGGCACAACATTGACAACAATTGTGATTCCTCAAACAGGAAAAGCAATAGTAAACTGAACAGGATAACAACAGTGAAACAAACAGATCTAAGAAAAAGACCAAACTTCTTTATTATATTATATTATATTATATTATATTATATTATATTATATTATATTATATTATATTATATTATATTATATTATAGATACAAGAGTAAATGTTTTACTGTGGCAGGTTGCAAAGTGCCTAAATATAAAGTTTTAAATAGTGGTTGTTTAGTTTATGACCTTAGCAGCAACCTCATTTCCCCTCTCATTTGGTCCAACCAATCAGCATTGTGCACCACTCGTATACTACTTGAATTATTTATAGGTGACTGTCTGGCTTAATTAACCAAAAAAAAAAAACTTTCCTTTGAAACCGTTCAGGTACAGGAACTGTACTGAAAATGAAAGCCAAAAAAATTCATCAGGAAGCATAGACTAAACTCTTCGTCAAGACTTCATTCAAAATTTGAAGAAATGAGAGATGTCTCTAGACACACCAATCAGACACAACACTAGTACCACAACCAGGTGAATTGAATAACATTAATTATTAATTATATACCAGTAAACTGGTGATAGGATGATGGCCACCTAAAGGGTCATCTTGCTCCCCGTGCCCATAAGGACCAAATAATTCAAGCTCATTTGGTCTGATACAGGCAAAAATCAATGCATCACAAAATGACAAGCAAGGCAAGGCAGCAGAATTCCCAATGCACCATAGCCTATGATGCACAGGGCAGCAGCCAAAGAGACCAGAATGCAGATCCCAATGCAATCAAGCACCCATGCGATGTTCTGGACAAGCACCTCCAGTCCACAGAGGCCTCATCCCACAACCCCAAGCATCCAAAGGATCCACTGCCAACATCCTGGTGCTAGACAGCACAGCACACCTCTTGAGGACCAACAGAGATATGAATTAAGATTATTAATCTAAATAGCTAATTGAGAGTTGTCTTTCACTAGATCAGTGCATCTCTACACTTGCATCAGAAACATCAGGTTATTTAGCATAAAATCACCATAAAGGTCATGTTTTGGGTGTCCTCTGAATGCATAATTTTTAAATAAAAATTTCTGTAGCTATGGAAGCTGGTAAAAGACGTGTCACATAAATAACTAATTTACAAGTCTGAGGACATGGGGTTTCACATTTTGTAATTAATTCTAGTTAATTCCAACATTTATGCACCATTGGTCAATTCTTTGTTCTCAGTGACATGATTTATGGCATAGTCATTAAAACAAGCAAACAAGTTAGCTTGCTAATAACAAGTGTTATATAAGTAATTCCATGTACACAAGTTCTAGAAATTCATTAATCTGTTTACTCTGGAACTTGTGCATAATAAGTCAACTGGTTACAATTTCGAGTTTCTGTTTTCTGACAGTTGTTAAAACAGAATAAGCGAATTGAGATGCAGCAACACTCACCAAATCATCTATTTTTAAACACAAACTCTGAGTGTCCATTATTATGCAAGATTTCAAAGTGAGATTTCTGTCAATAATTCTGTCAGAAAAGTTGCAAATTGTTTATTTAGGTTTATTTAGCTGCTTTCTTGTTTTTACTTAATTCTTTCACTTTATATAAGGCAGAAAAAGTTAACATGGTGAGCAGGTTCCATTCTTGTGAAGAAATTAATTACATTTGTTCCCATTTTTTTCTATTATATAGGTGGTTGTAAACACCCATTTTAGAAAACATACATGTCCAGCTATCATAGAAATCCTTCCACATAGAAAAAGTTTCACATTTAGAAAGAGTTCAAAAGACAAACACCGTCAATATGGCACCAACTATGCAGGTCTGGATAGAAATGAGCAACATGGTTTAAGAGATCTATAGATAAATAATGTGTACATGTCGTATATGTAGTTGGACGGTAAACAACAGGTTATATCCATATCTGGTATTGTTAAGATTATTACTAGTTTAAATTGAATTTGATAAGAATAACCCAGAAAGCAATTTCAGGAATTACTTCAAGCCAAAACAAATTTATCAGAAGAGTAATGTAAATGCATGCAAGAAACAGAGCTTAGCTTGTCAAAGAAAGACATAGTCAGCATGCTGTTTACAGTATCTATGTTAGTCAATTGTTAAAGATTTACGTTTTATTCTTTCCATTACTTTCCATGTATCATTAGTAACTTTGAATTAATATATTATTATCATTATTATTATTATTATTATTATTATTATTATTATTATTGAAAAATGACTAACAACTGTGTAGGAGTTTTGTGATTCATCAAAATAAAGGTGGCAGCATAGTTGTACTACAGAGGTTCCTAGATGGATGGGTGGATGGAAGATAAAGGTACTATTTATGATGGAGGTAACCTATGGAAAATGCACTCAAATAGAGACCTGTTTTAAATGAGTTTTTTTGCATCAATATTTTGAACTACAATCATTGAGACCTACTGTTATACTATGTCTTGGATCAGTTGACCCTCTTTTCCAGTAAATTTCCATCATTTTGGGTGTCTTTTTTCTTTTTTTTTTTTTTTTCTTTTGGGTTGTTGAATTTTCTTTATAGAATCCATTGTACTGCTTCTTTTCAGCCTTTATTGACTTTTCTTTTTTATTGGCTTTTCAGCCCTTTTTCGTTCACTCTTATCTCCTTTTCTACTATCCATGATATATCTTGAAGCACTTAATGAGCAGTGGTGCTTTGCATTTCTCACATGTATAGGTAGTGCATTTGTCACAATGACAACATCTCTGGAGCTGGTGCATTGTGTTGATTGGCCAAAGGGAAACTTGACAATATCTTGTCTTATCTTCCACAGTAGCCGCCTGTAGAGATCTCCTTTTGTGGCTCAGTGGTGTGGTGCCAAACTTTCACATAAGAGACTGTGCCATTACCCTGTGAAGGTGAGAAGGTCAATGGTTCCTCCCACAATGTCTCTGTAAAAGAAATGGCTTTTGAGTGCACAGTTGGGAAACTGAAAGACAGTTGTGGAAAAAACACCATTTCTGAAAAATAATTTAGATTTCATATTATCAAACATATGTTGGTGAAAAGTCAATGTGCTCATTGTATCTGTTCATACATTTTGGTCTGTTCATACATTTGGTGTCAGAATGTTCTCTGGTTTATTTCCAGATCAAAGAGGTATACATGCTCTAAGCCAAATGTCCAGAGTAAAGACATATTTTATATATCTGTTACCTCATCAAAGACCATAGCCCATTTGCATTTTCTGTAGAAATCTGGGGAAACAAATAGGGGAAAGTTTGAGCAAACCATAGGATGCATTGCCATATAAGGAATGAGGGCGAACTCGAAAGAAACCAAGAGAAAGAGGGAAGGCATGAACAGTTAAAGGAAAATATTGAAAAACCCTAACAGACAAGTAATTTTGTTCAGAACCTCAGAGCTTCCCCAGGATAATTTCATGAAGCCATGTGACTCGAATGGAACATCAAAAACAGATTTTTTGTTTGTTTGTTTATAAGTGAAGAGTGGTTTATTAATGAAGAGGTTGTTCTAGACGACCTTCCAACTTGGAGGCTTCTGAGCTAGCTCTGCAAAACAAATCTCTGTGTTATATCTGTATGATTACATACTTTACATTTGTTTAAGAGCATTGATGCAGCCATTTTCTTCTTATGGTGCAGCTAGGCGGTAAACAACATGTGTACATATTTCATTTAGATTCTTCTAGATTCTATTATTTTAATATGTACTAGAAATCCAGTGATATATCATACAGTAACATTTTTAGTCTAGAACCGATTTTTAAAATGTTTATGTATTTATTGTATTTCATTTAATGTATTATGTAATAAATATATTATTTACACCTACAGTGTGTGTGTTTATTAGATTAAATAGGTTAAGTCTTCAAGTTTGTTCCTCTACAGAGGTATATGCTATGTGTCCCGTTACCAGTTGTTGCTATCACAATTTTGAGCATGTTCATATTTTCTCATTTCTTGCCCAGTTTGTGTTGTTTGATGATTACCTGACCTTTGCTTGTTTCATGTTTGTGATTCTGATACTTGTGCTTGATTTAAAGGTACAGTAAATAACATTTTGTTGAGCTGCACCTCACATTCACATCGTACAGTATTTGTCCGATTTATTTTCTTACTGAACAATATATTGGCCCTAGGAGAAGCAATAATTTTTGTAGAAAGAAAAAGAATTCAAGTTGGTAGCTGGTATTCTGTGTTGCCATAGAGAAGGTTATATGTGTATCTGGCTATATTTAAGGAGCTTCATTAGAGGGTCTCAGGTGCTGATGACTTTAAAGGTCAAAAGAAAAAAAAAATCCCCAAAGAATTGTTGATAGCTTACAGGCTCTCGTTCCCTCTTGATATTTTCTCTCTCACACTCACACTTTTTTTTCATCTCACTGTATGCCAGACACTATAGGCCAAAGGTCAGTTGTTATCATACAAAAAAAAAAAAAAAAAAAACTGAAGGTAGAGAAGTTGGAATGTTCATTGTTCAGTGTTCATTTATCATCTTTCACATGACAGAGTTAACTAAATTACTGTTATGTTAGACAGCAGCATAAGTGTTATGCATGTTACTTTCATTACCACTTTAATTTTAAGGCAATCAAAATAATGTGGCTGTATTATGAGTTTTATAAGTAAGTGAATTAATAAGTAAATGAATACTTCAAGGGTTATGATTTACATAAACACTTTATTATATACATTTTTTTTTTGTTCCTAAAAAATTAGGAAATAATCCCTGTTCAAAAGTTTTGCCCCTAATTCTTTCATGTGGTATAGCTGCCCATTGTTCTTGGTAAAAAGCCTCCAGTTCCTGTAAATTATTGGCTTGTTTTGCATGATCTGAATGTTTGAGATCTCCCCGAAGTGGCTAATTGATTTTGTCAGGAGAATGTAATGGCCACTCCAGAACCCTCACTTTTTTTCGCTGTAGTCATTGGAGGGTCAGCTTAGCTTTGTGCTTTGGATCATTGTCAGGTTGAAACATACAAGATCATCCCATGCACAGCTTTTGTGCTGTAGAAATCAAATTGTCTGTCAGTATTTTCTGATAACGTGCTACATTCTCCCTGCCATCAGTTTTGACTAACTTCCCTGTGCCACTGGAGCTCACCCAACCCCAAAACATAAGAGATCCATTGCTATGCTTTACAGTGGGATGGTATACTTTTCAACATAGGCTTTATTGACTCCTCTCCAAACATAAAGTTCAATTTTGGTCTTATCACTCGAAATGACTCTGCTCCGGAAGCTGTGAGGCTTGTCTAGATGCTGCCTGGAGTACTGCGAGCGGTGGCATGTTGCAGTAGTGGCTTTCTCCTGGCAGGTTATTTGTGTTCACGTACCTCCATATTGTGCTTCTTGAAACAACCACACCACTTTATTCCAAAGCAGTCTGTATTTCTCGAAGTTGTTTGTGGGTTTTTCTTTGTGTCCTCAACAATTCTTCTGGCAGTAGTGGGTGAAAAATTTTTTGGTCTACCTGACCGTGGCTAAGCATCAACAGAACTTCTTATTTCCCACCTCTTTATCAGAGTTTAAACAGGACTGACTGGCATTTTCAAGTGTTGAGATATCTTTTTATATCCTTATCCTGCTTTATAAAGTTCAATTACCAACTACCTTACACAAGTCCATTCACAGTTCTTTTGTTTTCCCCATGGTGCAGTATCCAGCAAAGTCAGTGCATCAGCTCAGGAGCTGAGAAACTCAATGACTATTTATGCACATACACTAATTACAATTACAATGAGTCATAGGTGTGGCTTCCCAACCTGTGTGTTTATAAAGCGACCAAACACATGGATATGTAGACTTTTGATTAGGGTTGTTTGGGTGATTTCAGTTATCATTAGGCTTTAAAAAGGAGTAGAAGAGCTATGTGATAATTAATGATAGTACTAATTAATGCAATACAGTCACTTGTCGGGTATGTGTGCAGGAAGTGTGCATGTCTACTCTGTGCTAGCTGGATTTCCTTCGCATGCATGCAGATTAAACTAACTGCAGTTGCTATTTGTCACCAATTAGATGGTTACTTACTGATGTCCAGTGGTCTTCAGTAAGTCAACTCAAATGTCAACTCACTTGAAGCATAATGAAACATGGAGTTTAGCACACCTGGTGATGTGTCGTAAGTCATCTTAGTAAAGTTTTAATAAATAAGAGAGAGGATCTTCAATTTATCTTTAAACTAATTGTTTGGCTTTTATACAGTATATTTTAGGTGTTTTTGCTGTTTTCGTAATATTGCAGGCACATTTTTAAGAGTACCAGAAGCTACTAGGTTGGTTGTCTATGTTAAATTATATATACACTTGGGTGAGAATCCCAAAGGTCGAAGAACATCAAATGCATAGTATTCTATACAATATTATGTGCCATTGCAAATGAATAAATGTCATATAACTATGTCCTTGTAAAAAAAATGAGACTAATGAGAATGGAGGAAATTGATGAAATTTTAAATAATGGGTGGATGGATGGATTGATGAAATGTGAATAAATTAAAATAAAAACTGACAAATGGATGGATAAGTTGATGCACATTGTAATAGTGGATGGATGGATGGATGCAGGGAAAAAATTACTGAATGAAAATTTAACTGATGAACAGAGGTTGTCTGCCAAGGACTCCAAACTCCAAAGAAACACTTAGAAACCAACGTGAGTACTAATCACAAACACATGGAATCATTAATTGTTTCACAGAACCACAGTATACCACATAATCAGTATCTGTCACACAGACAATGTCCACAATCACACTCACACTCCGTGTTCTGTTACCAGTAGTTACCAAGTCCCCTTTATTGTTGTCAATATCAACACTAGTTTTGGTGTTGTTCTTGTTTTCTTGTTTCTGACCTTGCCTTGCCCAGTTTATGTTTATTTGTTTGTCACCTGACCTTTTGCTGTCTCATGTTTACACTTCTGATACCGGTGTTTGATTTGATTTCTAAGATTAATACTGTTCTATTAAGCTGTATTTGTGCCCTCCAGTTCACCTCTGACAGATGGATGGATGGATGGATGGATGGATGGATAAATGAATGGATGGATATAGTTTTTTATTGACTGGAGACTAAAATTCAACATGACGTGCTATCAGTATTATCACCTATAGAGAGAAAATCACACATTTCTCAGTATTATACAACATACAATAGTTTACGGTTACCTAACTTATTTCTGACTGAAATCATTCTATAAGGAATGAGTAACTGGAAATTAAAGGAAATATCAAGTAATTTCATAAAATGTTTCATAAAACATGTTTACATCAAAAATCACAGCTTAGCGTCTAAAATCTACATCATTTCAGCAATAAAATCTTGTGGTTAGTTAGAGGAGAAACACAGGCAGGTCAAGGTGTCAACAAACCAAATGGAATGATTTTCACAATCATCCCCTGGAACCAAACATGTCCTAACCAAATACTTCTGGGAATTTATTCTCCCTTGCTGCTTGTAGGACAGCTTGCTTGTCAAGATTGCCCTTTCTGTCTCTCTGTGTCATTTAGAAAATGCAGTGTAACTCTAGCCACATACATTTTCCTGCTAAAAAAAGCTATATACTGTCAGCTTTCCTGTGGAAAGCCCTTATATTTAGTGGAGACTATATGACTTCTCAGAATCTCTGTACTTCTCACACCATACACATTTTATCACTTGTAATCTGTTGTTTGTGTATATAGTGGTGGGCAAACTACATAAATAATCACTGATGAGGCTCAAGTCTTTCACCTGACATGATCCATAATGAAGCATGCCTAATCACCAAATTGTCTGAAATTAATCAAAGGAGTCCATTATATAACTTTGTCAAGATGATCAGATGGCTGTGGTGGTTGTTCCTCAACAAAATGTAGACAGGAAAATGGTACACATGTAACTATTTATTTGGATATGATCGGCGAGGATTGTCTCTCCTTCAAAAAGAACTGCAGGTACAGTGCAAAAAAAAAAGAAAAAAAAAAAGAAAAGAGAAACCTTAATGTTTTCCTTGCCCTCCAAAAACATAGTTGGATGATAGAATGGGATTCATGAATCTGCTGCACATGTCAGCAGATGAATTTGTTTTCCTCTTGGACTCTCATTGGACATTTCTCACTGCACTTGTCATATAAGTGCTCAGACAAGAAGATTTATTGTCAAGAATTTTAAAGATTCCTAGAAATATTGAAGCATCTGCAGTAAGCCAATAATCTCCTACATAAGTGGTTCCCATGTGGGTGTACAATTTTGCGTACAAGTTGAGGGTATGGGGTATCACAGATTAAATAAAGAAAAATCTGTCTATTATCCTAACATTCAAAGTCCCTACTGTCACTCCTAAACGCTTGCCTTTCCTTTTCTGTCTCTCTCTCTCTCTCTGCCTATGGACACACCTTCCTCCTCTCCTTTTTTGGCCAATTTCCGCCAGCACCCTGTGGCGGTCGTTGTTAACCTGGGCCACGACCAATCAGGTTTTGAAGTCCTGTTAATGATTTACATGATTGATTTGGCAAATGTTTTCTTTTGGATGCCCTTATTACTACAAAACTCTGCATTTATCCACTGACTTTCGGACTGGCACAAGACACTGAATTGTGCCCCGCTGTGGTTTCATCACAGTGACCATCACTGGAGGGTTCAAATTAACTATAGGTATGTAACTAACTATGTGGCTTAAGCTACTGGGCTAAAGACAAGTCCATGTTAAATATTGGCATTTACCCTAGAATAAGTTGTCAAACACTAGTAGTCCACTGCCTGGTATCTTTGGAGAAAGTACATGTCAGTACCCCCACTGTGTGGATGGTTCTTGGGATTTCCCAACAGTTTGGGATAACTTTAAATTATCTATAATTATATGTTTAGATCTATGGTTAATTACAGATTATCAGCTGCATTTCTAGAGGCAAGATCATGCTTAAGCCTAATGGAAAAGTCATACTGAAAAGTGACAATAATGGCTAACTGGCATACACTTGCTCTTTGATGTTCGGGTCTGGAAGGAGACTACAGTTTGTGACTACTGATATTCTTTTGGCAAAGGTGAAGCAGTTGGTTAGCAGACTCATGAGTGCCTAAATTAAAATCCAGCATCTCTTCTTTGAAGCCTATATAACTTACAAATGCACATAAGCATGCAGGAGTTTGTTGCTCCCAGACTGTTGTGGGTCAGTCAAACACCTTGCACATCATCAGAGAAATGTACGGTAGTTGGCTTGAACTCAAAGAGAAAGACAGAGCACTAGGTAAGAAAATCCTGACATGCCCCTATGTTGCCATCATATCTTTTGGAATACAAAAAATGCTGATACAGGAAGTTTGCCGATGGATTGCCCCAGGGGCTTGTCCTGGCGTAATGAATTATTGGATTGGATCCAAAAGGAGGGTTCTGTAACATCTGGAGAATCTACCTATGAAGCTGCTCCTATCATGAGAAAATTTGGTCATGACTTGCCATAGTAGGCAAGCATTATACTGCTGAGCTACAGTGCACAATGCAAAACTGCTTGCAGAACAGACTAATGAGCAGCAATACTGAAGAAACAATGCTTTACTTCTGAAATGTTGTAGCAAAAAGAAAAAGTCAGAAAATGCCAGAAACATAGTGCAAGTAAGGCAAAAAATCATCCAAAATTTTCAAGGATAAACACAACAATCAGTCTGGAAAAAAGGAAAGGAAAAATTAGTCCAAGAAAGGATAAAACAAATAACCCAAACACTCACAGCAATCCAAACCAGGCCCAAAGTACAAACAGTATGAGTTTCTCATGACTGTGTAAAGCTTGAGAGAAATGGCAGGGCTTATAAGCACAGGTAATTAGGCATGTGATGAAAACCAGGTGTTTAGTTAGTGCTCATATATGGAATTTTCTAGTTCTTGAAAGTTAACAGGAACAGTCTGGGAAGTGTAAACCTCACACAAGCATGCACTGCAACCACATGTACATCCATGATCCCATAAGGTTATAATGGAATTGGTAAGGGATGTAACAAACAGAACTGGACATAGCAAACACAACTGCTTCCTGAACACAATGCGAGTATCTCATGTCTATTGTCCGTGAAGCGATTGCACGTCACTTGAGCATTGAAGCACGACCTCTCTGTTTATGTTATAATTCTAAAAACTTATAGAACAGTGCACAAACAGTTACAATAAAATTAAATATTAAATAATAAAATTAAATGTAAAGTAAATTAGAATTCATTTCACGATATTTAAGTGTTCATCTCCACAGGATTTGAATAGCTTCTAATAAATGTTTTTGGAGAAGATGACACCTCAGGCCATGTAGGCCACCTTGCGCCCTTTTCTGTCTTCATCTCTGAAAAAATATCATATGAGATGTTATATTATAGTAAATTATGTGTTATATGTGGAAAATGTATAAAATTGTGATGATCTAGGGGGAATACCCAGCTGTTGCTGCCATAAATGTGGGCAAACAGCCAAGAAATAAATGTGTTTTGACCAAAATGGTCTTTTGTACCTATAACATAATGCCTCCACTTAGATCAAACTAAAAGATTTAATCAAAATGATGTTGTTGTTTTCCTGCCTGCAGCAATTATGCTATGCTTTTATCAAGTTGTTGGCTACATGCCACTGTGAAACAGAAATATGTCTGATTGATTCAGTTGGTAAAACATCTAGATATCAGCCGATGTTGCTTACAATAAAGAGACAGAAGTTAACAAAATGTATGTGTTTGAATGACCTAATTAAAGATGTGAAAATCTAAATGGAATGCTGAATTAATTAATATTAATTTCACCCTAAATTAAGTGATGAGGTAAAGGTAACACAATGATGAGATTCCTGTTTGCCAAATGCGTCTGTGGTGAAACACAAGAGATATGAATGATGCTAATTACTCCTTTCCCTAATATACATAATGCACTTAGAAAATGTATCACTAATGCTGATTTTCCAGCAGGCTACAATTGTTGAGGTAGGTCTGTTGTCTGTTGTTCTATAGCTGTTTCTTGTCAGCTCAGTATAATATTAAATTAATTCCAGCTTGTCTTGATATCCCAAGTGTCATTGCTATTCATTTTTTTTAATTGACTTTCATTATGACACTGCATTCTGTTTCCCAACATGCATTTCACCCCACAGTTCCATGGTTTTGATAGCCTTTTCCTGGACCTTGCTATGTGCGATGAATTTATTTATTCATTTAAATAAAATTTGGCTCATGCATTTTGCTTGTTTCTTAATTGTATTTCCCTTACGTCTACTATTCGGTTTTTCTTTATATTCTGTTCCTAGGATGCTAAGGCTAGTGATCATGTTTATGCTAATGTTTACGCCATTGTTTTTGTGCTGATCATTAGTTTTTGTGCTAATGTTATTGTGGATTAGCCTGCACTTTGGGGGAAAAAAAGAAACTCATACATCAACATACACTGCCTGGCCAGGAAAAAAAGTTGTGCACTCTAAGAATTCATTCAAATGCATTTAGCTTTGATTACAGAGCACAGTGTGGTGGCCAGTTTATGTGGAAAAATTATATTTGAGTCCTGGAATATGCCTGTGCCATCAGGGGGAAAAAAACTCAATTGGTGTGATAACCTGGACATTGAGTACATTCAGCCAATCAGCTGAATTAATTTAGACCTGACAAACCTAAAAGGTTTTTGACAAAACAAAAAGGTTCAGCTTCAGGATTTGATAATGTGTTGATGGGTCCACAATTGCACAAATTTCTTCTTATTGTTTTCCTCGCTTGTTGCAGCCCAATAATTTGACTATTCTGAAATGGTAACGTTTTATGCTAAACCTGTTAAAGTTTATTGAAGTAAAATAGACATAATATTAGTATGAAAAATCTACATGAGCCTAAAATGTTTTTATCCATTTTGTCTCTTGTTTATATGAAGGTTATAGGGTGATCCAGACAGGGACAGCAACCAGCACCACCATTGCTAAAATAACCCTGCTTCCATTTCTTCTGCTTGTGGAGGTAATGTGGTAATTTGCACATCCCATCACCCTATGGAGGCCAACAAGGCAGACTCACAAGCCAGATCCTAGTCATGAACAGCAATGTCCTATTGTGTTCCACCACTCATGCTCATGCTGTGCCATGTTTTAGTAATATAGCAATCCCAGACTCTGTCTCAACAATGCCTACCTGCTCTACCTGAACCATGTCCTGCTTGTTTCCAGCCATGTGCTGCTCTGGGTCAGTCACGATATTCCTCCTAGCTTTAAATGTCATTTTGACATACTGGCTCTATCTCCTAGGTTTAAGGACTGTGTGCTTGATCACACTCTAATCAAAGACTTATACTTTCATAATGAAAGTGAAAATTTTTCATGCTACACCAAGGTGCATCACATTCTCCTCACCCAGTTACCTTTCAAAAGCTACACTCGATGCTGCGTGAAAACGCTATGGGAAAACGGTCTCCGTTGAAGACGGATGTTGAAGTTGTTGAAACTCTTGCGTCCACTTCTCAAGCGCACCTTGATGCTTCTTCTGATTGGGCGCAGGAGACCTCCTCCATTTTTTCAGGTGAGTGTACCACCTCAGGACGCTCCTCTTGTGACAAGCGGGAGTATGAGAAATGACTTGAGGTGGTAACTAGGGCATCTTGAATGCCCCAGGAACAGGAGAACACCAAACACTCAAGATTGGACGACAGGTTTCTGTCAGGTGGCCGAGGTGAGGGACATCAACAAAGGTGTCTCCCCTTCTTTAGTGACCTCCATGACGAGGTAACTCATTTATGAAATAAACCTTATTCATTCTATATTTTTGTGCCATCGACGGCGATTTATTCGACCCATGCCATTGGCCTTTCCATGGCAGCTATGGTTGCCACGGAGAGGGACAAGGAGCGTACATTCCTCCTTGATGCCCCCAACTCGCCTTCCGGCCTATTCAGCAACCCTGTGAATACTGTCACCACTAGCTTTCGGGAGGCAAAACGCTACGAAGAAGAGTTTGTACGACCGAGTTCAAACAAATTGGCCATCCAGTCCCAACCAGGTCCGGCTCTAGTGAGGCGTGAAGTGCAGAAGGTGAGTGTGACGAAGCAAGCACCCCCTCGTAAGGACTGGCGTACGACTCGCCGCGCTTCTCAGTCCGCCTTTAAAAGACCAGACCTAAAGTGTCATCTCTTCAAAAAAGAGGTCCTGAGGTTGGTGAAATGCCAAGGACCATGAGGGTGTCTCCCCTAAGGGAGGGGCGCATGGTATTCCAATGTGAATAAGTACTCCTTCCAGGCACCCTCAGGAGACCACCCAAATCTCCACAACCACTGGTGTTTCGGGGGAAGAGTGGTCATCAACGAAATGTTAGGTGTTCGGTTGCTTCCTGCCATGTTTTCAGGATGCCAAACATCTAACTTTCCCCCCCTCTCCCTGCCTCCACCTAGCGGAAGTATTAAAACTTGCCCCTTTCAGATAAATTGGCAGCGTGGAAGCTACTCCCAAGTATATTTCCTTGGGTTCAAAAGATCCTAGAGAGAGGCTACAGGATCCAATTTGCACATCGTCCTCTGTGTTTCAA